>ML812361.1:104092-123496 GCA_009831015.1 Picea engelmannii
CCTGAAAATAAGAATGTCATAGGCTCCAAATGGGTATTCAAGAATAAAATGAATGAAAAAGGACAAGTTGTTAGAAATAAAGCCAGATTGGTCTGCAAAGGATATGTACAAGTGGAAGGACAAGATTTTGATGAAACTTTTGCTCCAGTGGCAAGATTAGAAGCCATCAGAATGTTTCTTGCTTATTCATGTCATAAAAACTTCAAAGTTTATTAGATGGATGTTAAGTCAGCGTTTCTTAATGGAGATCTAGAGGAAGAAGTGTATATGGAGCAACCTGAAGGATTTTCTTTGAAAGACAATCCTAATTATGTTTGTAAGCTGAAAAAGGCCTTATATGGACTAAAACAAGCACCACGAGCCTGGTATTCAAGACTAGATAAATTTCTACAAGAAAAAGGGTTCAAGAAAGGTACTGTTGACAGTAATATTTACATTAAGTCTGAAGGTGATTATTTATTAGTTGTTCTGGTTTATGTAGATGATATTGTTTTTGGCTGTACTAATGAATCATCTATCTAGTCATTTTCTAATTGTATGCAAACAGAATTTGAAATGTCCATGATAGGAGAACTGTCATATTTTCTTGGGTTACAAGTAAAACAAAGCTCTGCAGGAATTTTTATTTCTCAAGAAAAATATTTGAAAGAGATATTGAAGAAATTTCAAATGGAAGATTCTTCTACAGTCAGCACACCTATGGTGGTTGGTTTCAAGCTGAGAAAAGATGATATCTCAGCTGATGTTGATCAAAGAACATATCGTTCAATGATAGGCAGTCTTTCGTACATCACAGCATCCCGTCCTGATATAATGCAAGCTGTAGGAATGGTAGGCCGTTTTCAGTCTGCTCCTAAACAAAGTCATCTGGCAGCAGTCAAGAGAATATTTAAATATCTGAAGGGAACAATGACATATGGATTGTGGTACCCTAGAAATCAGAATTTTCAGCTAATTGCTTATTCAGATGCTGACTGGGCAAAATGTCTCAATGAGAGAAAAAGTACCAGTGGAGGAGCATTCTTTCTGGGTGACTCACTAGTTGCATGGGTTAGTAAAAAGCAAGGATCCATCTCATTATCCACTACAGAGGCAGAATACATTGTTGTTGCTACCTGCTGCACACAGATCTTATGAATGATACAAACTCTTGCAGATTTGAAGGTAACTTACACTGATCCTATCCCAATTCATTGTGATAACACCAGTGCCATAAGTGTCTCCAAGAATCCTGTTCTTCATTCCAAGACCAAGAATATTCCAATCAAGTATCATTTTCTGAGAGAACAAGTTACAAACAGAGTTGTTCAACTGAACTATATACCCTCTAAAGAACAAATTGCTGATATTTTCACTAAACCATTAGCTGTGACCTCTTTTGGGTATCTTTGTCAAAAGATCGGGGTTACAAAATCCTATGTCTAATATGTGCACCTAGTCAGGGGGAGTGCGTATTGAATATCTGGTGGATTTCTTCAATACTTATAGATGACAGGGCGATTATGTTCTGCAACAAGACCAATGGAAGAACGTTTCTTCTTTGACATTGATGTCAAAGGGGGAGAAAGGAGTAAAGGAGTCCAGTTTGAAATGTTTCTGTAACAGAGGAGAGTCTGAATGTTGAATGCATATGGTCGAATGCAGGAGAATTGAAGTCTGAATGTTGAATGTAAGTGTTGCCATCAATGCCAAAGGGGGAGATTGTTGGCAAATTCAGTGGATAGAATGCAGTGATGGTTGTTGTCATTAATGGCAACAGTGGAGTTAGCAGGATAAGAAGAAATTGTCCATCGCCGAGGAACAGCCTTGAAGAAATCGCGTGCAGCAAGAGCTTACAGAGGAAAAAGGAAGAAGAGTCAGTGACCGTAGGATCTCATACAAATTTCCCGAAAGAATGAGGGCCGTCAGATCTGTAAAAGTTGCGAGAGAGATAACCCAAAGGAGCAAATCGGGGATCGGGACTTTGAAATGTCTTGTTCACTCGACAATGAAAACCCCGAAATCGCGAGACGTGATTTCGCGATTTAATCATAGCCGTTAAATCAAGCAGGGATCTGGACCGTTCATTTGTATGGACACGTGGCAGCCAGGAGGCCTCATCGGCAATTCGGGGATCGGGATTTCATAAGGCAAAGTTCACTCTACAACGAAATCCCTGATTTCGCGATATACAAAACCCCGACGGAATCTGAACCATCAAATCAACATCGACTTGACCCACGTCAGCAGACCACGTCAGGTAAGTGACACGTGGCACAAACAGCGCAGAGGACAGGTGGCATCGGAGTTTCGGGGATCGGGATTTGATATGTCAAGAACACAATGCATCAATAACTCCGAAATCACGAAATACGATTTTGCGAAGTGATCACAGCCATTGGATAAGAATGAATCTGATCCGTAGATCATAGCCTTGTTCGGAGTTTCGGGGATCGGGTTTTGGTATTGACAAAAACTTTGAACATCAAACATCGCGAAATCGCGATATGCGATTTCCCGATAAGAGGTATAGGCTATGGGCCACCCAGGAGTTAATGCAGGACAGGTGTAAGGAGTACAGAGGATGTCGGGAATCAGCATATTGCAAGTCCAGGGGTTGAATGCACATTACCATTGTAAACCCTGAAACCCCGACGAGTGGTATGGTGGCGGTCACATGATAGCTGGTCACATGGACCTTTATGTAGCCAGAAGGGGCTAAAGCTCGGGAATGAGCACATCGGGGATCGAAGAATCGGGGGTTCCGAGTACATGTGCTCTCGACATTGCAAATGCAAAAATCGCGATGGGTGAAATCCCGATGGGATCTGAACCATTGGATCAAACCTTGATCGGAGGGTTGCTTTGCTTACTCACTCATTAACGCTTCAATTGTAAATCCGTTAAGCAAAACCAACTGGGAATGTGTTGGCAACCAACCCAATTTTTTGATTTCTCTCAAAAAGCTGCATACACCCCTTGTGGTATTACGACAAATCATTGTCGCATTGTGCTAATAGACATTCGTCTCATTTTTGCGACCATTACAATTCAATTTCGATTCAGTTTTCACAACTGCAAGTGTTAAAACACCTCTTTCGTTGCTTAGATTGTCATCGTCTTTGGTTGATTTGCTGAAAGATACTTGATCACTGGTTTATCACATGACTGCTAAAGGTTGTATCGAACTTATGTTTTTGAGCATTATCTTACCTTGATTGCGCATTTGGATATATTTCATTGTTAAACCTTTGGGCATAAAAGTTATTGGTCTTGTTAAAATTGTAATGGATTTGGTCTTATTGCTTTTATCCTCATTATTGTTTTCATTCAGTTATTATATGAAAAGCTTTGGATCATAATGTTATCAAAATATTGGAATGCAAACATTACAATATATACATGGGCAAGATTATAACGTTTAAAATCAATGGTTTGAAGGCGCATTAACATTCGACTTCACGAATTAATACATGGCATATTATTTGCATAGTGGCTTATCCGTTGAATGTTTCATAGACCCGAGCTATGAATTAGCAGTAAACCTTGTGATTAAGCGATTGATTGACGCGATAGAATTAGCACGATAGATCGATAATCAATGCTGGTACTGTGTTTGGTTTAAACTTAACATTTGGCGCATAATGATCACATGAGGTGTTGGTTCTGACTCGAATGAATGGCACGTAGAAGTGGTGATTCACCCATTTGCTGGTCGATGCATTTGTTTTAAATGATTATGGTTTTAACAGCTCTGTACAGGTCATTAATGCAATGCGTGGTGATGGTAATCCCACCACCTTCGCACGCATGGAGTTGTTTCCGGTCTCGTCGAGCATTCAAGCTATTGAAACCCTATCGTTTTCGCTCTGTGCATTGTTCATTTGGTGTGAACCCTATCATGAACAGAGGTTATGGCTCCTGTGGTAAGGGCCGAACCTAATGGATGCCAAGCGCTGTTGACATTCGATGGTGCATACAGTGACCTTGAAGAGTTTTGGTGGCTTTCGTTTATAAGGAAGTTTGATGGCTTTAATATCTCTGTGGCTCGGCAATTCGCACTGTCATTTGATGGCTGCCGAGCCAAAGTTGGAGATGTCCAGCTTGAAGTCACTGAACAATCTCTCAGCCTGGCGACTAGCCTGCCTGTTAAGGGACAAAAGTGGTCCAAAATCTACAAGGTAAATGATGTCCCGTGGACATTGTTATTTCGATCTCGGACAGTGAGGTCATGCAACAGAGGCTTACCTGCGAAGATGTTGAAACCCCGCTGGTATGATCTCTTGATGATTATCAAGAAATTCGTTACTTGTGAAGGCAGGTATGGATTTGTTTTCTTGTTTCATCTACGTTTATTAATGGTGTTTATGGGTTTCAAGCTTAGTATGCCGCATTATCTGCACCGAAGTTTATTCAAAATGGCTAAGAAGTACAAGCGAAGTCAGGCTGATACAAGCCTCTTTCATGTTGGGTTGATTAAAATGCTGGTTTTTTATGAATTGGGGTTACGTCGAGATTCTTGGCACGATTTTCTCAACCGTAATGGTTTTGAGGAATCAAGTCCTCCACAGGTCGATAAGCCTGTGGTATCTGAGAGTAAGTCTACCCCTGTACCCTACAGTGTTTTACTACCCGAACCTAAACCCGAATCACCTTTGAATTCGCCTATGGCTATGACTAAAATGGCTAAGTCCATAACCCAAAAGGCTAGGGCGAAGACTGCGGCTAGAAACAAGAAAAATGCAAGGATTATATCTTGCATGGAGAGAAACAAGTCCAAGCCTCCTGCCAAAACAGAGCCTATCATGGTCAGTGAGGACTCTGATTCGAGCATTGAGCGTTTTCTCGCCGAAGAGGGCTTATGTGATGACAAACCCCCTTACGATTTCGTTGATAACTTGCCTCCTTGTCTGCGGGATAACCCTAACTTCCCTGGTATCAAGTCACCTCATGAAACCCTCGGGGAATCATCAAACCCCCTTTCTGCTAAAAAGGTTGCATCACCTTGCGACCAGTGTGGACTTTGGTTAGAAAGATACTATTTGGACGTCCCAAAATTGCAATCCAAAATCCATGATTTGGAAAACCAAGTGGCAAAGCTCACTGGTCAGAATGCGAAGGTGCAGCCTAATGATAAAAATCAACGGACCGCTGGATCAATCTTGTTCAAAAATGTCGAGTCTGCTACTGCAATTGTCAATTCGAAACTGACATAGCTTCAACAACTGTAACGGTATAACTTTCCTTCTTTTATACAGCGTGTTCATAAGCTCTGTGTACATGGTTACCTCGCTCTGTCATGCATAAGTTTTATCGATTTCTAGATTGGTTGTGATCAGATTTAGTTTGATTGACCATAATCGAATTTGGATATGTTGTTATTTAATGTCTTTTCCATTCTTAGAACACAAACGATATTTGTGTTCGATTTGATTATATCTTGCGCGATGCGATGAGCAAATTGGTTGATTGTGTTAATTGTAGTTTCTATGTTAGGACCAATTCGTATATGATTTGTTTCGTAATCAAATTCCGAATGGATAACAATTGTTACATTGTGAGTTGTATTCCGATGATAACAACTGTTTGATTCAATTACAGGAATGGGTTGATTGTATCAAATCTTTTGATTTGTATCTATAATTATATGCCTTGTTTGATGACTCTGTCAAAACCCTGTTTGATGACTATGGATTGATCTAACGTGAAGACTGTTGAGTCGATATTTGTGGAGTTAGTCCGATTACATTGGAAACGATTCATGCATCATGTTTTAATGGAATGATATCGATCTGCTGTTGTGATTTTAATTAGGCAATTACAGTTACGAATTTACTTGTGAATTGTTTGAAGCACAACAAATGAAAACTATGGTTGGATTCTATGGATACAGTGATGTGTGAAATCGTTAATGATTTCTATATTGGTAATAATATGGATCTTATGCCAATCGATAATGATGGTTTATATCTCATACGATTTGGTTTGTTATTGATGGCATTCTCGGAACAGTTTTGTTAAGATTTGATTAGATTTAAAGAACAATTGGAAAAACATAGCATTTCTATTTTGTATCGATTGTATCTCTACTCTGTCCCGATTGTATTCTGTTCGGTTTTATTTGATTTAATTATTAGTAATGTGTTAATTATTGCAAAGTGATTAGGTTCGATTTGATTTGATTTATATCTTGTAATGTTACTATTCTAAGACCAGCTACAGAATCAAACGATTCTGTAGCTAAGTCTACAGAGTCAATTTTGTTATTATTTTTGAATAAAACAATCTTCTAAATTGATTATGGTGTCTATTGCAGGGAAATTCGAATTTGCAATGGATATCATGGGCAGTTAGAGGATGATCTACAGATTTCACTTGCATTTTTAGTTACTTAGTTTAAGGGATTTTGCGATTATTCCCAGATTTTGTAAAACTATTTGCTATTATCCACAAGGATGTTTTACCTTGTGAGAAACCTATTTAAACCTATGATTTTGTAATAATCGATCATCCTCAGTTGGGGAGAACAAGGATATGTAATGCTGATTCAAACTGGAGCAGAATTGATGCGTTTTTATAGCTTTTGCTTCTCAATATATCGATATTTTGTTCTAAGTTTTGTATATCATTTTGGTTTCTGGTTTAGTATTACTTTGTTATCTAAATCGAATTCAAGTGATATAATTTCTTATTATTATGCATACCTTGTTACTTCCAATTTGATAAAAGACATAACAGTTAAGGATTCAGTTTATGAATGATAGCTTTGTCTTCTTTATGAATTGAATTATCATATATGAATTTGTCGCATAATAGGTTTCCCTTTTGCGTGAATTTATAATCTGAAGACTGTTATGATTTCTTTTATATCTTGTTTGTCCTGTAACCTACTTCAGGAAGCATTATAGCGAATCCTTTGCGAAAAGATCAAGGGCTAAATGGTGTGAATTTCTTCCTCCAACCAGCTTACGAAGCAATCATACACAGGGCAGACTGGGAGCGTTTCCAGGTCAATTAGTTAGGTGTTTACTGTTTATGTTAAGTAGTTTAATATAAATGATAGTTTAATTAGGTTTATATTATATTGTTTAATATCAGTAAGATAGATTAGATTGTTTGATTTTAGTATTTTTTATTTCCTTTTCATAAAACATAAAAGATAAAAATAGATTCTTGGTTGTCTTAGGGCAGCGAGCACATGAGTTTTGCAGGTTTTAATCAAATCTGTAACCTGTTCATAGTGTACATTTGTGAATAGGGAATAACATGGCTGGCAATTACGTAGTTGATCTAAGTTATTATAATCATAGTTAGTATCTTGTAAATATATAATAGTTAGTAGTTTATAGTTAAATTAGCATAGTTAGTTAGTTTGTCTTAGTTGATTTTTATTAGTTTCTAGTTTCTTCTATTTTAGTTTGATTTCTTTTAGATATTTAGTTTGTTTGTTTTAGTTTATTTTATTATTTTTTTTTAGTTTCCTTAGTTTAGATTATTTAGCTCAAATCACTTTTCTCTTTGGTTTCCTTAGGAGACCTTAGAGCGGCCAACGGAGTCGTTAAACTCGTCAGGGTGGTCCATACCAAACGGCTTGGGTTATTTAGACAACCCCGGACCGGTTCCACTCTCCCAGTTGACGGATGGACTGTTTCGCCCTTCAACAAATGGCGCTAGAAGGAGGGCCTAAGATTAATTAATGGCACGAGGTGGTCATAAGACTCCTCCCCCACCTAATCGCACACCCGTAGTGACTAGAATCCGTTCACAAGATAATATCCCCCCTCAAACAGCAACTACTTCAACCAAAGATCCTCAGATCACAGTTGAACCAACAACCCCTAATCCTACAGGCGGTGATATCCAAGAAATTTTTAGACAATCTCTTATTAAATCACATAAAGCCTTTGCTAGCCTTAGGCAACTACATCGCCCATGGGGCCAGCCTTTAGACTTCTCCGAAGTCAGAGAACAATTAGGTGATATAGATCCCACTGTGAATCCTATGGATTCGAATCCTGCTGCAGGAGGATCTGGGATACCTCCTTCTCCTCCTCCTTCACCACCTCCCTCATCTCCTTCTTCTTCAGGGGGAGATTCCTCTTCGGATGAAGGAAATCCACCTTCACGTCCTCCTACACCCACTACCCCAATGGCTAATCAGAACAACCCTGCTAGACCATGGTTAGACCAAGATGTTGTAGTTGTACCTGGACCTCAGCATCCTTTTCCTAAGCATCCCGAAAAATGGCTTACTAAGTTTGATCCCGATTCTAAACAGATAGCAGAAGACCATATTAAGAAATTTATGTTGGACATCAGACTCCGCAACGTTGAACATGAAGATGTAGTCTGTAGGTTGTTCCCTTACACCTTTGAGGGTAATGCGTCCACCTAGTATTTTTCCCAACAACCTCGCACTATAGCATCTTGGGAAAAGTTTGAGTCAATCTTCTTAGAAAAGTTCGGAGATGGAAAACCTCTGAAAGTCTTAGTTATGGATCTTTCAAATTTAAAAATGAATGCAAAAGAAAAAGTTAAAGATTTTAATCAAAGATTTTTAACACTTAAGAATAGAATCCCTACAGACTCTATGCCTGCAGAAAGTCTTGTAATATCTTATTACACAAAATCTCTACATCAAAGTATAGCTATTTGGGTGAAAAGATCCAAAAAGGAAACGTTGTTAGAAGCCTTTGAAGAGGCTACTCAAATTGAAAAAGATATACTCAGCCTTAAAGATTCATCTAGCAACGAGACTGAAACTGCTTCTTCTTCTAAGAAAAAGATTGAAATACTTCCCAGGCCTACACAAAACAAAACACAACCCGAAAACTATGAATTGGAAAATCTGACTAAAGTTGTACAAAAGTTATCTAATCAAGTCATAGATTTAAAAAGGTCAACTGAAGAAGCCACTTCAAGTAAAGGACCCTACAAACCTCCTTTTCGAAAGCCCTTCCAAACCAACCGGCCTAATCCCAACCCTGAAGGCATGAACCTAGAAAATTTACAGTACGCTCTCCAATCGATTCTAGGAGCCCAAGATGACTTGACCCCTCCTGATTTCCCTCAAGAGGAAGTCGAGCTGGAAACCACCCAAGAAGAAGAGTCTTCTCCAAACATTTTCAGTCACCTCTCAGATAGCATCTTTCAAGCTAACTTTGAGACTGTGCACCCTTATAATACTAGGAGCAAGGCCACAAACAAAAACCCCGCCGATAACACTACAACTTTATCTCCAAAGCCATCCAAACTAGTAGAAACTAAACAGAGCAATGCTAGCCCTAAATTAGACTATGATGTTGTCGAAGATCTTAAGAAATTAAGGGCTAACATTTCCATTTATGAATTGTTAAAATTTCCATTTTTGTTACAAAAGATGTTGCAAAATATTTCAGACAATAGCAAGAATGGTAATTCAAATGGTAGCAAGGTTGGACAAAGCAAAGTGCCACAGAAGTCTTCCACGAAAGATAATTCTAGTTTTCAAGATAAAGGAAGTCTTCCTGTACCATATGTAAATAACAATGTAAATAGTGTAAATAATTCTGATAAAGTAGTCGTAGAAAATGCGAGTAAGAAATCACAAGCAACAACCCTAAACACTCGCAAAAACGTTCCTCCTTTTCTTTTAACTTTCGAAATCTTCAACAGAAATGTGCACAATTGCATGGTTGACTCAGGAGCATCATCGAATGTGATGCCTTGGTGAGTCTGCCAAAAGATTAATACTGAAGTAGAACCATCATCTTTGAAAATAATACAACTTGATCGAACTCATGTAAAAGTTATGGGTGAATTGAAAAATGTATTGATTAGATTATCATCTAACCCAAAGATTCATCAGTTTATTGATATAATCGTGGTTGATATTCCAGAAGTGTATGGTATGTTTTTGAGCAGGGACTGGTTGGAGCAGCTGCATGGTTACTTCGCGACAGACTGGTCTCACTTATGGCTCCCAGAAAATGGTAAGCCCAATAGGATTAGGGTGAACCGTGAGCGTTACCTCAAGTTCACGGTAACGGACTTGAATGACCCAAATGAGCCATATACACCTCCGGCTGACTCACCTGAAGTCCAAGGTATGGACACCTACTTCGGAAATTTCATGGCTGAAGTTTCATATATCAACGATCCTCAACAACAATCCGAGATCAAAGCATTTATGCAACCAACAGCTTATATCCAAAAGTCCTGTGAGCCTGATAAGAATCAAATTTGGTCTTTATACTTCGATGGTTCCAAGTCTAAAGAAGGAGCTGGCGCAGGCTGCATCATCATTGATCCAACAGGTAATAAAACATTATTGGCTTGTAGATTAGAATTTGAATGTACTAACAACGTTGCAGAATATGAGGCTTTGTTACAAGGTCTCAGAAAAGCATTAGACATGCACATTCAAAATCTAATTGTATTCGGTGACTCTGAGATAGTGGTCAGGCAGGTGATAAATTCTATACATTGTCTTACCCCACATCTCAAGTGTTACCAATTTGAGGTATGGAGTTTAATAAACAAATTTTATGCTTTCAATATAAATTCCATTCCTAGATCAAGTAATACCGAAGCATATCTACTTGCTAATGTTGCCTCTAAACTTCTTCCTGCAGATGGTTTATCCCCAAGCGCATTCTCTGTGGAACTATTGTTTCGATCATCTATTCCTGACAATATCACTAACTGGAGGGTATTTGATGATGATCAGCAGATCATCAACTTTCTGCATATGGAAGAGACCTTCCAAGGAGCTGTGATTGATGAAAAAACACATGACGATAATCTGCATGACTTTACGGTAATACCTAATCCGAAACCTCCCGAATCGGACATGGTAAACTCCTTACCCAAATCTGTTGCTAGATTAGAAAAGTTCTATGATTTTGAAGATAAATTCAAAAAAACGGTCAATTGCAAAATTAATAGTTCCTCATTAGCTTATGAAAAGGTCAATCTGGGAACTAGCGAAAACCCTCAATGTATCAATTTAGGCTTGGGATGTAGAAAACAAGAAAAACCTTCTTTCGTCAAATTATTTAAAGAATTCAAGGATGTGTTTGCTTGGACTTATGAAGATCTTAAGACATTTGATCCTAATATTATACAACATGTCATCCCAATGAAGCCCCAAACCTTGCCTTTCCAACAAAAACTGAGGAAAATGCATCCAAAGTTAGAACCGTACAAAAAGAATTGAATAAACTCCTTAGTGCTAAAATAATTTTTCCTGTTAGACATACTCAATGGGTATCAAACCTCATCCCAGTGTGGAAGAAAAACGGGGAAATTCGACTTTGTGTCGATTTCTGGAACCTCAACAAAGCGTCTGATAAAGATAACTATCCTGTCCCTCCCATGGAACAGATACTACAACAAGTGTCTGGTTCTGAGAGGCTATCCTTGCTGGATGGTTTCTCTGGGTACAACCAAGTTTTAATGTCTCCGCCAGACCAGTTGAAAACTACCTTCCGTACCCCGTGGGGAACTTATTCTTATCGCAAAATGCCCTTTGGATTGATTAATGCCGGTGCTACCTTTCAGAGAGAAATGGATATTTCTTTTAGAGGATTGATCAATCACTCCGTAGTAGTCTACCTAGATGATGTGACCGTTTACTCCAAAAACAAAAATGATCATCTAGCTCACCTACGAGCTGTTCTTCTACGATGTCGTAAATACGGCATCTCCTTGAACCCTAAGAAGTCCATTTTCGCAGTAGAACAGGGTAAACTACTAGGTTTCATTGTGTCTAGTGATGGAATGATTATTGACCTCGAGAAGACCCAGGTCATTGCCAAACTTCCCCCACCGACCTCCAAGAAATCCATGCAGTCCTTCCTAGGCCAGATCAACTTCGTGAGAAGATTTGTCCCCAGTTTCTCCGAAATGGTCAGACCTCTCCAGAACCTTATAAATAAGGACACCCAATATCACTGGGGACCTATTGAAAACCAAGCTTTCAAGGATATAAAGAAGGCCATAATCGATGCTCCCTCTCTCATGAGCCCTGATTTCTCTAAAGACTTCACACTTTATACTTTTGCCTCTGATCGTTCCTATGTCGCGGTCCTTACTCAAAAGAACTCTAAGAACAACGAAGTACCCATCGCCTTTATGAGCTCTGCTTTCAAAGGTGATGAACTTAATTACCCAGCGATGGATCAACAAGCCTATGCTGTCTTCAAGGCAATCAAGAATTTTCGATCTTATCTTTTGAAGTCAAGGACGAAGATCATTGTACCCTACCCCGTCGTTAGGAACTTTTTAGTGAAAAAGGAGTTAGGAGAGAAAAGAGCCAACTGGGTCACCTCTTTGCAGGAGTTTGACCTAGAAATCACCCCAGCACAGATCGTGAGAGGCCAAGGGTTATGTAAATTGGTAGTTGATTCAGAAATTGAACAAAAAGAAGATAGTGATATGCCTGACCTAGAACAACACGTTCTGAATCCGATTTGTTGCACACAAAACTTCGTGAGCCCCTGGTATGATGATATTAGACACTGTCTTCAACACAGATCAACACCTCGTCACCTTGACCCTGCTAAGAGAAGAGCCTTGAGACTAAAGTCCGCCTCCTTTCATCTAGTTAACGATATACTGTTTCGTCAAAATTTTGATGGCGTACTGATGCGTTGTCTTGAAAAGGACGAAGCAGAAAAGGTTTTGCTCGAGTTGCATGCAGGTGAAGCTGGTGGTCACTTCGGTGGCGATACCACTGCGCATAAAGTCCTAAGAGCCGGTTACTACTGGCCTACACTCTTTAGAGACGCCCATGCCTTATGCCAAAAATGCATTATTTGTCAAAAAGCATCGGGGCGTTTGCAAAAACCAACCTTCCCTTTGCAACCCGTCACAGTCGATTCTCCTTTCCAGCAATGGGGCCTTGATATCATTGGTCCTATTAACCCTCCTTCCTCACAGCAGCACAAATACATTGTGACAACCACTGATTACTTTACTCGATGGTCTGAAGCCGCTGCACTAAAAACGGTTAACACAAGTCAGGTAATCGCTTTTCTGAACTCACATATCATTACTCGTTTCGGCATACCTGATTGTTTAGTCTTTGATAACGCTTCATACTTTTCTTCTCTTGAGATGAGTAACTTTGCCTTAGAAAAAGGAATAAAGCTAAAGTACTCCGCTAGTTATTACCCCCAGGGCAACGACCTAGCAGAGTCGACAAACAAGAACTTGATCAAGATTATCAAGAGAACTGTGGCTAAAAATCACAAGAACTGGCACAACGCACTACTAAATGCACTGTGGGCTGATAGGGTAACACCCAAAGCCTCTATAGGTAACTCTCCCTTTTTCCTTGTTTATGGCAGAAAGGCCATTCTACCTCCTCATGTTCTTCTTCCGTCACTCCAATTTTCACAAAGGGTTCAAGAAGAAGAATGCCCACCTTTAGAAAGCTGTATTAACGCTCTAATGAAGCTAGAAGAAGTAAGAACTCAAGCCAAGCATAAGCTAAAACAACATCAACAATTGATTAAAAGCTGGTTCGATTCTAGTTCTTCTTCTGATAGAAATTTCGAAGTAGGCGATCTCGTTCTAAAGTGGGACAAACCACATGAAGGGAAGGGTGAACACATGAAATTTCAAAATCTATGGCTTGGGCCATTTCTGATTGCTGAAAAGTTGGGTCCTACTTCCTTTCGCTTGCAGAGTCTTGAAGGGCAGCTTGACACCTACCCGGTGAATGGCCAAGCCCTGAAAAGATACTTTGCCTGATTTTCATCTTTGTATATTATGTAAATATTTCCTTTTTATTTTTTGCTTTTGTTTTCATTTTATGGTTTTGATTGGATTGATCAGTTTGGTGTGTTTTTTATGAGTTTTCAAAACATATGCATGCTTATATACTGAGCCATTCAGACATAGATCATTGAAAAATCTCTTCGCTGAAATAACTTCTGGAAAGATTGTACATACATCAATGAGATATATTTCTGAGAATGATATTGGAAAATGTTGTTTGAAAGAAGTTTGCTAATTTCAATCTTTAAGTGAAGTTCGTCGTGATTATATTTATCTTTTTACGCTATCCCCTTTCCATAAAGGAATGACTCAAAAGGATGTCTCCCTGTCATAGTAAGTCGTTTTAGAAATAAAACATTTCTGGAGCTGAATAAGGACAATGTTCAAAATTTTTTGATGAGGCATGAAAATATGAGAAAATATTAAGATTTTTCAGCGTCACCCCGCTCAGCCATCTGCAAAAGAAAAACAAAATAAAAATATCAATAAGAGCCGTGGGAAGTGTTTGTAAATCCGCCGGGATACTGAACAGGTCCGCTGGCAGCGGGGCAATGCAAGCATGGCGCCAAGACAACTTCGCCAGGGTACTGAACAGGCCTGCTGGCAGTGAAGCAATGTCGGGTTAATGAAAATCTAAAAAATTACATGAAACCTCTTTTAAAAAGTCCTTATTCTAATCTAGAGCTCCTTGACAGGATAAAGATGTCCGAGTGGGTTAAATGGCAACCCTGTCGAGGCTATGGACGCCTGCTGGCAGCAGTGGCTATGTCAACAATATTGAGGATTCTATCATAAAAATCATGACTTGCTGATCTTTAGGACTGTTATCGGTTTGCATCTTTTAAAACTTCGCTGGAAAAGATAATTGATGATGATGAAGTACAATTTTTCTGTTTGTTGTTTAAGTTGAATTTTTCTTTGTTCTCCTGATCTGAATTCATTGCTTTTCATAGAGATAATTGCTTCGCCCAGTGTGTCGCCATTGTTGGCAGCCAACCCAATTTTTTGATTGCTCTCAAAAAGCTCCCTACACCCCTTGTGGTATTACGACAAATCATTGTCGCATTGTGCTAATAGACATTCATCTCATTTTTGCGACCATTACAATTCAATTTTCATTCAGTTTTCATAACTGCAAGTGTGAAAACACCTCTTTCGTTGCTTAGATTGTCGTCGTCTTTGGTTGATTTGCTGAAAGATACTTGATCACTGGTTTATCACATGACTGCTAAAGGTTGTATCGAACTTATGTTTTTGAGCATTATCTTACCTTGATTGCGCATTTGGATATATTTCATTGTTAAACCTTTGGGCATAAAAGTTATTGGTCTTGTTAAAATTGTAATGGATTTGGTCTTATTGCTTTTATCCTCATTATTGTTTTCACTCAGTTATTATATGAAAAGCTTTGGATCATAATGTTCTCAAAAGATTGGAATGCAAACATTACAATATATACATGGGCAAGATTATAAGGTTTAAAATCAATGGTTTGAAGGCGCATTAACATTCGACTTCACGAATTAATACATGGCATATTATTTGCATAGTGGCTTATGCGTTGAATGTTTCATAGTCCCGAGCTATGAATTAGCAATAAACCTTGTGATTAAGCGATTGATTGACGCGATAGAATTAGCACGATAGATCGATAATCAATGTTGGTACTGTGTTTGGTTTAAACTTAACATTTGGCGCATAATGATCACATGAGGTGTTGGTTCTGACTCGAATGAATGGCACGTAGAAGTGGTGATTCACCCATTCGCTGGTCGATGCATTTGTTTTAAATGATTATGGTTTTAACAGCTCTGTACAGGTCATTAATGCAATGCGTGGTGATGGTAATCCCACCACCTTCGCACGCATGGAGTTGTTTCCGATCTCGTCGAGCATTCAAGCTATTGAAACCCTATCGTTTTTGCTCTGTGCATTGTTCATTTGGTGTGAACCCTATCATGAACAAAGGTTATGGCTCCTGTGGTAAGGACCAAACCTAATGGATGCCAAGCGATGTTGACATTCGATGGTGCATACAGTGACCTTGAAGAGTTTTGGTGGCTTTCGTTTATAAGGAAGTTCAATGGCTTTAATATCTCTGTGGCTCGGCAATTCACACTGTCATTTGATGGCTGCCGAGCCAAAGTTGGAGATGTCCAGCTTGAAGTCACCGAACAATCTCTCAGCCTGGCGACTAGCCTGCCTGTTAAGGGACAAAAGTGGTCCAAAAGCTACAAGGTAAATGATGTCCCGTGGACATTTTTATTTCGATCTCGGATAGTGAGGTCGTGCAATAGAGGCTTACCTGTGAAGATGTTGAAACCTCGCTGGTATGATCTCTTGATGATTATCAAGAAATTCGTTACTTGTGAAGGCAGGTATGGATTTGTTTTCTTGTTTCATCTAAGTTTATTAATGGTGTTTATGGGTTTTGAGCTTAGTATGCCGCATTATCTGCACCGAAGTTTATTCAAAATGGCTAAGAAGTACAAGTGAAGTCAGGCTGATACAAGCCTCTTTCATGTTGGGTTGATTAAAATGCTGGTTTTTTATGAATTGGGGTTACGTCGAGATCCCTAGCACGATTTTCTCAACCGTAATGGTTTCGAGGAATCAAGTCCTCCATAGGTCGATAAGCCTGTGGTATCCGAGAGTAAGTCTACCCCTGTACCCTATAGTGTTTTACTACCCGAACCTAAACCCGACTCACCTGTGAATTCACCTATGGCTGTGACTAAAATGGCTAAGTCCATAACCCAAAAGGCTAGGGCGAAGACTGCGGCTAGAAACAAGAAAAATGAAAGGATTATATCTCGCATGGAGAGAAACAAGTCCAAGCCTCCTGCCAAAACAGAGCCTATCATGGTCAGTGGGGACTCTGATTCGAGCATTGAGCGTTTTCTCGCCGAAGAGGGCTTATGTGATGACAAACCCCCTTACTATTTCATTGATAACTTGCCTCTTTGTCTGCGGGATAACCCTAACTTCCCTGGTATCAAGTCACCTCATGAAACCCTCGGGGAATCATCAAACCCCCTTTCTGCTCAAAAGGTTGCATCACCTTGCGATCAGTGTGGACTGTGGTTAGAAAGATACTATTTGGACGTCCCAAAATTGCAATCCAAAATCCATGATTTGGAAAACCAAGTGGCAAAGCTCACTGGTCAGAATGCGAAGGTGCAGCCTAATGATAAAAATCAACGGACCGCTGGATAAATCTTGTTCAAAAATGTCGAGTCTGCTACTGCAATTGTCAATTCGAAACTGACATAGCTTCAACAACTGTAACGGTATAACTTTCCTTCTTTTATACAGCGTGTTCATAAGCTCTGTGTACATGGTTACCTCGCTCTGTCATGCATAAGTTTTATCGATTTCTGGATTGGTTGTGATCAGATTTAGTTTGATTGACCATAATCGAATTTGGATATGTTGTTATTTAATGTCTTTTCCATTCTTGGAACACAAACGATATTTCTATTTGATTTGATTATATCTTGCGCAATGCGATGAGCAAATTGGTTGATTGTGTTAATTGTAATTTCTATGTTAGGACCAATTCATATATCATTTGTTTCGTAATCAAATTCCGAATGGATAACAATTGTTACGATGTGAGTTCGATTCTGATGATAACAACTGTTTGATTCGATTACAGGAATGGGTTGATTGTATCAAATCTTTTGATTTGTATCTATAATTATATGCCTCATTTGATGACTCTGTCAAAACCCTGTTTGATGACTATGGATTGATCTAACGTGAAGACTGTTGAGTCAATATTTGTGGAGTTAGTCCAATTACATTGGAAACGATTCATGCATCATGTTTTAATGGAATGATATCGATCTGCTATTGTGATTTTAATTAGGCAATTACAGTTACGAATTTACTTGTGAATTGTTTGAAGCACAACAAATGAAAACTATGGTTGGATTCTATGGATACAGTGATGTGTGAAATCGTTAATTCTTTCTATATTGGTAATAATATGGATCTTATGCTAATCGGTAATGATGGTTTATATCTCATACGTTTTGGTTTGTTATTTATGGCATTCTCGGAACAGTTTTGTTAATATTTGATTAGATTTAAAGAACAATTGGAAAAACAGAGCATTTCTATTTTGTATCGATTGTATCTCTACTCTGTCCCGATTGTATTCTGTTCGGTTTTATTTGATTTAATTATTAGTAATGTGTTAATTATTGCAAAGTGATTAGGTTTGATTTGATTTGATTTATATCTTGTCATGTTACTATTCTAAGACCAGCTACAGAATCAAACGATTCTGTAGCTAAGTCTACAGAGTCAATTTTGTTATTATTTTTTAATAAAACAATCTTCTAACTTGATTCTGGTGTCTATTGCAGGGCAATTCAAATTTTCAATGGATATCATGGGCAGTTAGGGGATGATCTACATATTTCGCTTGCATTTTTAGTTACTTAGTTTAAGGGATTTTGGGATTATTCCCAGATTTTGTAAAACTGTTTGCTATTATCCACAAGGATGTTTTACCTTGTGAGAAACCTATTTAAACCTATGATTTTGTAATAATCGATCATCCTCAGTTGGGGAGAACAAGGATATGTAATGCTGATTCAAACTGGAGCAGAATTGATGCGTTGTTATAGCTTTTGCTTCTCTATATATCGATATTTTGTTCTAAGTTTTGTATATCATTTTGGTTTCTGGTTTAGTATTACTTTGTTATCTAAATCAAATTCAAGTGATATAATTTCTTATTATTATGCATACCTTGTTACTTCCAATTTGATAAAAGACATAACAGTTAAGGATTCAGTTTATGAATGATAGCTTTGTCTTCTTTATGAATTGAATTATCATATATGAATTTGTCGCATAATAGGTTTCCCTTTTGCGTGAATTTATAATCTGAAGACTGTTATGATTTCTTTTATATCTTGTTTGTCCTGTAACCTACTTCAGGAAGCATTATAGCGAATCCTTTGCGAAAAGATCAAGGGCTAAATGGTGTGAATTTCTTCCTCCAACCAGCTTACGAAGCAATCATACACAGGGCAGACTGGGAGCATTTCCAGGTCAATTAGTTAGGTGTTTACTGTTTATGTTAAGTAGTTTAATGTAAATGATAGTTTAATTAGGTTTATATTATATTGTTTAATATCAGTAAGATAGATTAGATTGTTTGATTTTAGTAGTTTTTATTTCCTTTTCATAAAACATAAAAGATAAAAATAGATTCTTGGCTGTCTTAGGGCAGCGAGCACATGAGTTTTGCAGGTTTTAATCAAATCTGTAACCTGTTCATAGTGTACATTTGTGAATAGGGAATAACATGGCTGACAATTACGTAGTTGATCTAAGTTATTATAATCATAGTTAGTATCTTGTAAATATATAATAGTTAGTAGTTTATAGTTAAATTAGCATAGTTAGTTAGTTTGTCTTAGTTGATTTTTATTAGTTTCTAGTTTCCTCTATTTTAGTTTGATTTCTTTTAGATATTTAGTTAGTTTGTTTTAGTTTGTTTTAGTTTCCTTAGTTTAGATTATTTAGCTCAAATCACTTTTCTCTTTGGTTTCCTTAGGAGACCTTAGAGTGGCCAACGGAGCCGTTAAACTCGTCAGGGTGGTCCATACCAAACGGCTTGGGTTATTTAGACAACCCCGGACC
>ML812361.1:123691-137116 GCA_009831015.1 Picea engelmannii
AGTTGGTGCTCAATTGTAAATGATGTACAGAACTAGAAAAGACTGCCTATCATTTCAAAGAAGAAGAGGTTTTCTCCCTTTATGGGTTTCCTCGTGAAAATTTGTCTCTGTGTGTATTTTATGTGTGTCTGATGATCTTTACTATTACTTTCCATATGATGTATGTTGCTTGATGACACAAGAAGAATTATTTATAATTATTTAAAAGGCATAAAATTGTTTAAGCTTATATACAACTGATTCACCCCCCCTCTCAGTTGTATTAGTATTTCCAACATCCCAAAATATTAACTTTATGAGGGAATGACTCACATCCAAACTAAATAGACCCATTCTACAAGTGGGTTTTTAACCATTTGGTGAAATTCCTCATCCTTTTCTGAGAAAGGAAGTCAAAAGACCGCCTCCTGAAACTGATATGAATCTGTGGTCGTACCTTTCTATAGTGATTTCTCCCAAATATTCTTTTTATGAGGAAACATACCATGAAGAAATTAAATCGACCCATTATGCAAGTGGGTTTTCAACCATTTGGAGAAATTCCTCATTGTTTTCTCAGAAAGGAAGCCAACAGATCGCCTCTTGAAACTGATACACATTTTTGATTTGTAAGTGCCTTTTTTGCAATAATTTCTCAATTTTTCAGTTGTAGATTGAAAGTAAATTTTATGGGTTATAAAACTCAGTTAGGAGAGAATCATTGTAATGGAAGAAAAATATGCAATTATATTGATCCTTCATAGTTTGAATCTAAAACTTGTCAAAGAAGTTATCAAACTTCGAGGTGAACAAGAGAGATCCAATATTTGTCTTCAAAACATGTGTACCTATTTTTCCAAGGATTCTAGACTCATTGGGAGTCTAATGGAGGATCAAGAATCTTAAGCCGATACTTGGAGCACCCGCATTAATGAGATGGAGGACAAATTCAATCTTCTCAATGAGCAATTTTTAGTTGATTTAAAAGAAAAGGAAGATAATATTGCTTTTTTATAGAAATATCTACAATAGTTTCTTGCTTCTAATGTCGCTTATGCATTGCTAAGCACTACTGAGCCTCCTTCAACAAATTTTGAGTTGTACACTCGTGGTTCAAAATTGATTCATAAGATGGGATACATTTATGGTGTCCTTGGTAAGAATGGTCAGGGGATTGTACATTCCATTCAACCTATGATGAGACTAGTAAAAAATAGACTTGGTTTTGTTGGGAATTAATCACTGGTAGAAAGTTGTCTCGATATTCCATCCATTAAGACTCAATTTGTTCAATAAAAAGATTCCATCACACATGATGACTCTTCTATTGTTGATTTGCAAAAGCCACCACCTACATATCTTATTTATACAAATTGGGAGCTTTCATAGCCAAATTCGACACCAAATTCAGCATTAGAGTTTCCATTATTAGACTCTTCAACATTAGCATCAGAGTTTTTGGCAGCAATAGACTCTTCAAAAAGAACTTCAGGTTCTACATCCTCCACACATCAACATCATCAACATCATGATCAAAGACAATGTTGTCTTCATTTCAGGTATCCACAACCTTTTGTCAGTTCCTCTTATTTCAACTCATTGATGAAGAGGCGTATATGGCAAGTTGCAACATCTTGGCGAGTTACCAACTATGAGGATTGTTTTTGGTTGGCTTGATGATTGGTCATGGAAGCATTTGAGAAACTATTTGAGGACATCTTACATATGTGTTTCATCCATGATACAAGAGAACCATTCTCATTTCTCTTGACTTGACTGATTATGTCACCTTTACAATTCCATTCACCACTATTTTGATGACTTTTATGGTGTTTGCTTCTATGTTTTGGAAGCACTTTGACTAGCCCGACCATCTTGGTGTAAGCTAGAGCCTTAATGTTTGTAGAGATATGGATTTTTTCAACTAGTATCATCTACAACATTTCAACTTCAACACATTGATCGAAGCATATTATGATATGTCATCATTATATCATGTTTCATTAACTTGTCATTTTTTCTTGGTTTTGGAGACTATATATCTGTCACATGGTGGATCTCATCTGTTCTTTTATTCTTTTGATGAATTGTCTTTTGAGGGGGAATTTTGTTCCCATGTGGTTTTCCCTCTTTCTTCATTTTTATTCAGTGATCATTAGTTGCAATATACATGAGTACCTAATATGGCCTAGTATCTGAGACTCATTTTTACTCCATAGTGATGTTCAGGGGAGGTGTTGGAGAAATTTATATTTTCGACACACTATTTCAGTGGGAGTTAACTGACTAGTTCTATTTTAGAATTTCTATTTAGACCACACTATTATGCATGCATGCATTCCTAAGGAAAGATAACTGCTTGATTTATTTTCTTAATTATGGAATGTTATGTCCTATATATGAGTGTATTCCACTCATTCATTGTATCATAATGGTATCATGTTGATAATCATATGTATCAATCATTCATTCATTGATCAACTCATTGGAGTAGTGTGAATATATTTTCTCATTCTTCAATATTGAATCTCTGGTCCTTTCTTGATAACATTTCTTTGTACTTTCTTTAGCTAGATATCTTGTGCAGGTTTTGATGAAATATTGGAAAAATGGGCACGTAGTCATAAATGGAAAGCGTCGGTGGATAATATTATAGGATGTCACATCGAGGAAAATATACAATGAAATATTTGGGATTAATGCAATGTTAAAGTAGGTATTAAGTGAAGAACACTATTGGATTAGACAGTTAATTTCAGAACCAAGGTGAATGAACAATTTTCAAATGGACACAAAATACATTGAAGGGTAGATGAGCCTATGTTATTGTTATTTGGAGGTTGCAGCTTATAGAGAGAGATGAGAGTAGTGTTATATATCTTGAAGAAACACCACAAATATGGATTTGTCACATGTAACAATATTGCAGAGATGGAACTGCCAAAGGAAGCAACATTAGAACATAAGAAAGGTCGAACTAGAGAAGCAACAACACTACTAGAGGTTGAAGAAACTCTAGGAGAATCCTTGTCAGAGTTGACATTTCCAAGCGAATATATTCCATCAAGGAAGGACAATGCCAAAATAGTTAATTTAAATAAGGAGGCCTGATATGAATTGGTAACACCATAAATCCTAGATGGGGTAATCAATGACAAGGATATGATAGGCAAGGTGTTGAAGTTGAAATATGAAGACCAGGACATCAATATATAATGAAGCTCCCCGAACTTGTGTTGAGACACTACTTGGAGATGAAAATCGATGCAAAGATGTGACTTCCCCTAGATGAGCTATAGGTATGGGCCAGAGGGTTGGAACGAGCCGGTCTATTGAATATTCTTTACATACAACATTTTGGCAGGAGCGAGGAGATTAATCCATGTGTGAATATTATCTTATCGTGTGTGCACAACAAATACTTGTGGTTAGACATGATGATTTCTATCGACACATACCTAATTGTGTAGATCACGAGATTACTGACACAAGGGAAAGATCCTACATGTTGATTTCTATAGATAGAAAGAATGAGAGGGAATTGTTACAGGCCATGAAGGAGAAATTCCACACAGTTAGAAGTGTGTTAAGGTTATATGTGTCGAGTATATGTAACCCAATAATATTATTTGCGACGCAAACATTGGCGTCTAATATGAGGAAGAAATGCAGGAAAGGCTAAGTTCCCATAGACATGATAGTTGTGGTAGAGAAATGTGTAGAAGGGGTAACGATGAGTTGGACACCATTTTTACTTAACCAGTTCTTGATAGAATGCGAGGAAGCATAGGACAAAGGTATGGAATTCCACTATTTTTGGTTGTTATTTCTGATCGCGTCAGTAGCATGGAAAGAACTAGAGGATGCGTAGTTTATGGGTATGAAATGCAAGTCGTGCTTAGCTGTGAAGTATCAGAAATTGTGGTACACGATGCACAAGGGACGAAAAATCGACAACAATATTGAGTTATATCTATATAAGGAAATGATTAGGAAATGTATCTAGGATACACCATGAATATTTCCACAACTTGTATAAAATTACAAACTGATTGCGATATTCATGGCATACTATCATTACATGTACATACAAACAAAGAAAGGAAATACAATTGATTATTCAAGACTTGGAAATAGACTAGAAGGTCCCAACGAATGAACAAGAAATCGAAACACAAGAGCCTAAGGTGGAAGAAGTACAAGGCCAAGGACATGGCACAAGAAAGAAGAGGAAATACATGGAGATAGATAAGGGAAAAGTAGTGTGATGTCCAAAGAAGCAGAAAGAAGTCAAAGAAACCAGTCCATTGGCACTAATGGAAGATGACTTCGAGAGGTTTGGGGACAAATTTAAGGAGATCACCAAAAATTTGTTTCAACACATGGTGGAGCAGCAAGAAGGATTGAACAAAAAGATACAAGAATAAATGACTATGTTGCGGTAATTAATGGAAGAAACCGGGATAGAAATTATGCAACAAGCAACTGAAGCACCAACGATAAGAATAACAGGGCCAGCAGAATAAATATCGATAGTTCCTCATGAATTAGAGGTAATGAGGGAGAACATAATAGTTAAGTTGGCACCATGGGTGATTGTGTTCCCATTAGAGAAATTGTAGGAGAAAGCATGCGCACTAAGTCACTTTGACTTAGTCTTACCACAGATGCCAGGAGAAATGCTATAGGGGTTGCAAAAGAGAATAGTGAAAGAAGTGAACCTGTGGGTAGAGAAAACATCTGATGAATTGGCTAAGGCCACAATAGAACTTGCAAGCATGCGGATTGACTATGACAAAGTTGGAACAATAAAAGGATGCAATTGCACGAAAGATAGAGCAGGTGAAGCAATCATTTGACAAGGTTTGAAAAGAGATTCAGGAGGTAACAATGGATGCAAACTCTCCATTGGAATATCAAGTAGCAAAGATCAATGAAACCATCTAGGGATTCTGAATGAAAATTGTTGAGTTAGAAACACAGATGACACCAGGCACACCCCCGTAAGAAATATATCGAAGGGATAAGATAGTAAGAACCACAGTGGAAGGTATCAAGAATTTGGAAGAAGAATGTGCTAAGTTGTACGAAGAAAGAACAAAAGTCTAGAATCATCTCTCTGAGGATTTCTAATTACAGAGTATTGAACAAAAGCTTCAAACTACACAGGGGAAAGATCAGAAGATCAAGGAAAATATCAACAATTTTCCACCAGCCAAGAAGATGATGACAATGCATGAGAGTAAGAAACTATACATTGATATGAACCAACTAAGGAATGAGAAGCAAGATCGTATGCAAAAAATAGAGACACTATGGGAATAAGCATTAAAAATTGCAGAGGAAATATCATAAGCACAATGCAAAATCAAACAAGAAGTGGAACAAGCTGAAGAGAAACGACAGACTCATATCACTACATAAGTCATAGAAAAAGTTTTGGTAAATGAAACAAAGTTCAAGGAGAAGACCAACACAAAAAATTACATTTTTGGAAAATACAAGGATAAGTTTATGAAGGACTAAGTGGCTTGGGACAAGTCACATGTGAGTGTTGGGGCCTGTTGGATGGGCATTTTGGATGAGAATAACTAATTTTTGGGAACTACGCCATAGCAGAGGAAAGAGTAAAAGGAAATACTTGTGCATGCAGCAAGGGCACGTAGTTCATCATAAAAGTAGGGAAAATAATTTTTTTAGTGCAGTTCAATGCAAAAGAAGGGAAAATAAACAGTTCAGGGAAAAAGCAAGGAAAACAGTAGAACAACGCTAAAACAAGAAAAATAGTTATGACCTATTAGGGGGTTTAGCCCTAATTATATGTATAAATATGTAAGGGGTTGGGGAATATGAGGTTGGATGCTAAGAGGAAGATATTAGGTTGCTCATTATTGATAAATATGCGAGTTTGAAAATATAGGATCTCATTTCAAAGAGGATAGGCATGTTTGGGGATTATACTATGTTGTATATTTTGTAATCTTAGTGCACAAGCCTAAGGTGATTATTGCATGAATACTAATATATAAGACAATTGTTGTGGACATATCCCAAGGATTGGGTGGACCACGTTAAAATACTATGTCTAATGTGTTTGTTGATATGATTATTCATGGATGTTATGTTTATTCATGATTACTATAGATGTGTTACCATATGATTGATGCATAATAATTTTGAATGATTCAATGGGTGGGTTATTTCATGATCCATGTTATATTTTTTCTGCAAAATAAGGTTTATGGTACTGAATGGATCTTAGATGGGTTAATATTCCATAATTGTTATGGTAAAAATAATGAACTGTTAATCAATGAAAGCCACACATAGGGTTTTTTGACTGATAAAAGGATGTTGAATAGGGGTAATACACACAAGGTGAATAAGTATTAATGGTTATGTTTATGGCCTCACATCCCCTCATCCCTGTAGAAAAGTGGTTCTTGCTGCCACAATAGATTACTTGGGTGAGACTTTGCTTGCATGAAATTGATGTCGAAAGGGTCGATGTCTAAGGTTTTTGTTGGTTGAATAACTTGAACCTAGGTTCTTATAACTTCACACCCAATATTATTCCCCTCTTCCTTGTCTTGCAACTAGTGTTCAATGTTGACCTCCTTTGACCATACTTCCCACACTTATTGGACACATCAGAGAGCGCAGATTAGTTGACACCGACAGAGCTCAACCCTGAATCCACAGAACATGAAACCATTTATTAGATAAGGGACACTCATATTAAGGGAAATATACAATAGAGGATCCAAATTTATGAGGTTGCCAGAGCAGGGCAACTCCTGCACCAAGGCAATTGGATCACCCGAGGCTAAGTTCAACAAATGTTTCCCCATCTAATGGGGGAACTCAATGCAATGTAGACCATTTATTCCTAAGGGGGGAGGAATCATACAATTTTATATTAGTGGCCACCCATCTATTCCACTGGCTCATAGAACAATTTCCATTTTGGAAGTTTTTTTTATAGTTTTTCGGGTCCCAAACTTCTGGGGCCACTTTGAGGCCCTAAACAATGCTTTTTAGGCTTGGAAGTGCTTAACATGTTGAGAAAGGAAAGTTATAGGTTGAATGGAATATGTACTCCCCGTATATACCTTTCCAATGGTGTATTGAGCACCCTAAATTGAGATCATACGAAAAATCTACACCCTTGGGAAGTTGACATATCAATTATCCCCATCGGGGCCCACAAACCTTTTTGTGTTTCCTCTCCTAGGGTTAGGGATTTGGATGTTTAGGGCTTTCTCATCCATTTTTTCTATTAAAAATTCCTTTGGAACCTCATTGTACACATCTTCTTGTGAATAAGCGTAATCTTCACATCTCTTCTTAGAGATAAGCTGCCACCATTTGAGCAAGCTTGTTTCAGTGTGCATTTTTACAATTTCAGAAAGTTCTCTTTAATAATAGAAGTCAAGTTTTGTTGTATCTTGTTCCAACTTTAGAACATCATATCCTTTTCTAGCTTGTTCTGATATTTGTACATGTTCCAACATATGCACATGTTCCTAGTTATGATGTTCTTATTCAATCCCTAGTAGTTCCTAAGAGTGATGTTCCTACATTCTTTTTTGTTACAATACATTATGTTCCTACCCATGTGTTTTTCCACTACTCTTATCTACTATGTTCTTACATTTCTAGATGTAACTAGAAGCAATGTTCCGACTTACCAATTGTTTATATCGGGGTAATTTGTTAGTGTTATTACTTATGATGAATGGAAATCCCATGTAGCTCCTACTCTTAAATATATAAGACTAGGCCTCTAAGTGAAGTTCCAACTCTAACTACTAATCATACTGAATACAACTCCTAATCCTTTCTCTTTCCTAAGCTACATACTAGTTCCTACTAAAATCTCAATACATAATATATATAATTCCTAATCATACTAGTCAGACTTCTAAACGTTAAAACTCATACTAATATAATTTCTATACATTAGAAAAGTATAGAGGGTTGGTTATAGAGTCCTATAGTTATATATTGGTTATAGAGTCCAACTCTTAATACTTTATATATTACTATGATTCTATTCATATGAGTTCTATACAATCTATAAAGTGATAAAGAATCTATTTAATTCATTTCATCAAAGACTAAATATAAATCTCTCTACTATATAACACCAAGCTCTACTTAAATTAAACAAGCCATAATCTAAATCTTTATCTTCTCTTATAACCCAGAAGAGTTTATCTAATACTAAAAATAAGAAGATACTACTTTCTATCTCCTTGATTTATAAAGCAAGAATCTTACAAATAGGTGGTCATGGTGAGAGGGTGGGTTAAGATCAGAGGAATTATCTATTGATAGGTTGTGATCTATATATTATTAATCTATATAGAGGTAACATGTAGCTAGTATGGATTATCCCTATTATGTTAATTTAATCACTTATATCAAATTAATCTTACATATCAGTCATATTCACTCGTATCAGTATCGTATTCCATAACCAATCATGTATCCAGCTTTGCTGAACATGACTAATTATTGGGATACATATTGCACACAGATTGGATATATGTTTCCATAATAAGTAAGAATCATAACGATCTCTTTATAAGGTATTAATAGCTTGAACACATAGCCTATCTTCATTATATGTAGCTCATATCTAGATAAAGACAATGGTTTCCATAGAGATTAACTGATATGTACTATTTTCCCTAATCAATTACATGATAATCTCCTTGGTTCTCTAAGCTAGTATGAACATAGTATCTAATTAACATGAGCAAGTAGTAATCCCTTATATTTGTTTACAGTTCATGGATTATAGTACTCTTCAATCGTTGTATCTATAATGATGGAACAACCTGTATCTCTATCATAGCAAGCAGTGTGATCACCTAATCAATGATGTTACCTTTATTCATCACACATATGATCCTTGTAACATGTTGGGTTCCATATCATGATTCAACACCATATCTATAATCATTTCGTATACATAGCTTCCCTATTAGTAATTGGGCTTAGATACGAGTAATGTTGGAATTCATAATCATTCGGGTACTAATACCATATATTATCCTTATATATGAATATCTAATAAGGGTATAGTTCACTTACATATTCATCGCGCATACCTCTTTTAATATGGAGCTTTGTTATGGACTTGTATAAGCTTGGAGTTACAATTTGTTCTCTATGTCATGAAGTACATCTCTTTGTGATATGAGTACCTAACCTTTGTATATTAGCTAGTGTGATAAGTGTTTCCATATAAGTTGATAAGACTAATGTGATATTAGTATGTAACCTTTAGTGATTGGCTAGGATAAGTACAACCATATCCATGATTAGACTTATGTGATAGAAGCTAATCTAAGGGTTATATGTTACATATGAATTAAGTGATTACCTAGGATAAGTGGTGTTTCTTTGCTATACATGTGTGCTTTATTTCACTCCATTTATAAATCTAGATCAGAAGGATAATATTTGAGAGGAAGGTGAGAGTTCTAGAGAAAGTAGATGAGGAGAACAAAATTTGGAAGAATTAATCAATATCATAGTCACCACTGATGAAAAACACTTAGTTGTAACCTATATGGAATTTGAGGGAGAACCAATTCATGCAACGCCCAAATATGTGAAGTACACTACATGAACTGATACGATATGACCTCCTAATGAGACCCCCCAGGTTAAAGAATCCCATCCCGAAGACACATGAACCATCCTTGGATCTCCTAGTCCCTTTGTCAATCTTCAAATATGGTAAATTATACAATAAACTCTCCCATAATTTCTGTTATTTCCGCTTAATCTAGTCCAACCAGTTTGACTGGTAGCAGTAGTAGTAGTCTGGAAAGTTCTTTAGTGTTATCACACCCAAGACCTTTAGGATTTATTTTGATAGGATCCCCTAGTCCTCCCATGGAACATTAGTAAGATGGATCCCTCAACCGATACCCAGAATTCTGGGGTAAATGGGATGAGGATCTTGAAAAACATTGATTCCTTTGTGAGTCCATATGACTATCTCGTGAAAATTTGGATGCGAATAAATTAGTCGAGTTTCATACCACTTGGAAAGGTCATGCTTTGAAATGGTATATGAAATCCATTAAAACAGGAAATCCTCAAGGATAGGCCTTCACCCTTGCTCAAGTCAAATATCACTTCATAGTCAAATTCCATTTACCCCAGTCAAAACAAAAAATCCTCTTTGAGTTGTGGGAGATCAAATAGAGAGATGGGGAATCTTCCTGGGAATATAACCAAAAATTCAAATATGCGATAGGGAAATTGAACAAACCCATTCATGAAGGTCACCAGTGGGAACGGTTCCTTCAACGAATTTGACCATTAACTCAGATTCCATTAACCTAGCAGTGGATAACTACATTGGGGGAATCCCTAGAGAAGGCCATGAAAAATGAGGTGATGGAAAGATATCCTAGCATCTTGCAGGTAATAAGACCATTTGATGACTATAATATTATGCAAATACAAGTATGTATTTCCGCCTTGACTGATAAGATTGAAGAATTGACCATTCCTAGATTATCCTTCCCTCAATTTTGGTGAACCAATTTCTATACTTAGGGGCATACAATGACGAAATGTCCCAAAATGAGGGGTGCAAGACCCCCTCTGCAACTAATGGTGCCTCCACCAATAGGGATTTTTGGAGGGGTTGTACAAGTTGTAGCTACAACACCATTCCATGGCCCTGTGCAGTAGCATGCCTTCGCAAACCACTAGTGTAATCAGAATAATGAACATTGTGAAATTTTCATAAGTCATGGGAATTCTCCAAGGCATTGCCCAATCCTATAGAAATAAACCTTGGTATTGAACATAATTTATTGTGAATTATGTGGGTCACCTAATCACACCACCAAGCAATGTCTCACCTTGGAATCTCTTGTGGACAAACTAGATCAATTTGCATTGGCGGTTGACGAAGTTCCTCAAGTCTTGGGAGGAGGACGTAGAGGTGTTGGAGGTTTTATAGGTGGATGAAATAACAAATGAGGGCCAAATTAGTGTTATAATTTTGGTGATCAAGGACATAATACTATAGATTTTCCTCTTCCAAGACATCCTTGTTGTTCCCATTGTAGTAACAACACTCATGCCACTGAGGATTTCCTTGATTTGATTGTGAAGTGGGAATATTGTGCAAGGTAGTGAGGTGCCAATTTGATAAATTCTGAGCTCTGACTTTTCACTGAATAAAATGAACCCAATATTAATATTATAACCTGGGGAGGAGCAAGGAGTGGTGCCAATGTTGATAAATCAACTCCAAGGAAGATCTGAAAGGCGATACCAGAATATTTTAAATATTACCCCCTTATGCAAAAAACATTATTTAAGGATGTTGTGTTTATATTTCGATGGATTGCTAATCCTGTGATAACGACGTCTGTATATGAAATTCATTAGGTTCAACCAAAACTCACGAAATTTTTTGTGGAACAAAAATATCCTCCAGTGAGACCCAAGAAGACTATTGAGTTGTGCTTTCGCTTAGTTTCTAACATTCTAGATGAAAAAAAACTCACCGAGGAGTTGTAGAACAAGCTCAAGGGGACTTTAGAGATTGAATAGAACCTATAAGAGTTGATTGTTTCTCATCTTCCATAGAGACACATAGGATACATAGAAGGAAGCAACCATATGGAAGGGAATTCAAACTCAATACTCGCATCAACGACTATGATATTAATGATGTTATGTTAGATTTGGGGTATAACATCAACATACTATTGAAGAAAACCTAGGAATCTATGGTTAAACCCAAGCTTGTCTATTCGACCTTTCAGTTGTGGATGGCCAATTAGTATTGTATCTATCCTATTGGGAGGCTGCAAAATTTTGAAGTAGACTTAGATAGAGTCAAGACAATGGATGATTTCTAGGTTAGAGAAATGATGGGGGAGAAGGAACCATACCCATATCAAGTGGGAATCAATTGGGATTATGAGAATTACGTTTTTATATATATTTAAAATGAAATCATGACCTTGGAAGCAGATGGTATGAAAGTAACCCAACCATTAGATCCATACCAAGGTCCTCAAAACATGGACAAGGTAGAGGGGAATATGGAATAGGATTCCCTAGATCATCTCTATACTCTGACTACAGGAAATAAGGAAGACTATATTAACCCAATTGCAGACAATTCAATAAGTTGGCAGAGTATTTAATCTATAGGAGAATATTTATATGTAGAATTTGATAACTGGAAATAGGGAATATATGAGAACTTCTCATGGTGTTGCATGACTATTAGAGTTTCCAAGTGGATTGGATCTAAGTTCATATAATGTTGAATTTTCTAATGGTTACTCAAGAACATGTAGTGTCTTTTCAATTTATCATGAACTTCAACCATAAACAATGCAACAAAACAAAATACAATAGATGGAGTAAACCAAGATCACAAGAAGAATAACCATGCACAAGACACAAGAAGTTATCTTGGTAAAAACCTTCTCAAACAAGGAAAAAAACCCAACAATCCTTTGTTATAAATTCAAGAGAAGATCACCCTCACACCATAATCTGTAGCACACATAATAGGTTCTCTATGCCCAATAAATATAGCGCATGGAAAAGTGTGCACTAAATTTTAGCTCTCCAATGCATTGTGAGTGAATGGGATGAATGAGGCGAATGATCCATAATGGGGATCATTCACTAATATATAAATAAACTAACACATGAATAGATGTGTCTCTTCATTGGCACAATAGGGCCGACTTGTGCAACTCAATAATACAATTCATAATAACATAATACATAAATGTCTTTTCATAGTGGGGCTGACTTGTACCCTTCACAATACAAATTAGGGTTTTACAATAGTCTTACACTTTGAAAATATAGTAAGGGATCTCACAAACATCCTCTAGTTCTCTGCCACTAGGAACAAGTCCACATGTGATCAACCATAGGGGACGTCACTCTCAAATACATCAAATCAACTAAATCCATAGGAGTATGAACTAGACAACCATCTCAAGTCGACTCAACTAAGTCCATAGGAGTCCGACAGGAGACCATCCCAAGTCATCTCAACTCAATCCATAGGAGAACGACAAGAGACCAACACACATCATCTCAACTCAGTCCAGAGGAGTATGTCACACCTATCACATAGGCGTTCTCACAGATCATCTCAACTCAGTCCAGAGGAGTACGATTTGGAGAATGTCTCATGAAGTTGCAATCATCAACACTCCCTCTCAGCTAGGGAGGCATTCTCCACCATACCAAGTCTCTCATGAAAGTACTTGAACTTCATCTTGGCAAGTGGTTTAGTGAAGACATTTTCAACTTGCTCATGTGTAGGAAGGTACTGCACATGTACGAATTTCCTATGCACCATATCTCTGATGTAATGATATTTGATCTTGATGTGTTTTGATTTATTGTGAAACACATGATTCTCTA
>ML812361.1:137216-214659 GCA_009831015.1 Picea engelmannii
AAGTGGTTTAGTGAAGACATTTTCAACTTGCTCATGTGTAGGAAGGTACTGCACATGTACGAATTTCCTATGCACCATATCTCTGATGTAATGATATTTGATCTTGATGTGTTTTGATTTATTGTGAAACACATGATTCTCTATGAGATTCACACATCTCTGGCTATTGCAATGGATAACAGTAGAATCCATCTCATGTCCAAATAAGTATGAACGGATCTTGTGAAGCCACACTTCTTCATTGACTACCACACATAATGAAATGTAATCTGCTTATGTGGTACTCAAAGCCACAAAATTTTGTTTCCTTTTGCACTAGGAAACCATGGAAGATCCCAAAGTAAAACAACAACTGGAGGTTCTCTTCTGGTCCACTACGCTCCCTGCCCAATATGCATCAGCATATCCTTGCAATATCATGTCTATATTAGAGGAATATCTCATTCCTTAATCAATTATGCCTCATAAATATATCAACACATGCTTTGATGATATCCAGTGTGATTGTTGTTGAGTTGAGAAAAGGTATAAATATTCTCATAATTACTATGGTTTGTGATATATTCTTTGTTGACTTTTTGATTAATTTGAAGTAATTAGGAAAGAAAATGGTTTGAAAGTCTTTTAGAAATATTATTGAATGATATTAGATATTTTCTAAATTTTGGTTTGAGTTGTTTTGATTTTATTGCAGAAATGGACAATTGTTGCTAACTCAAGATAGTGAAGAAGATCATGAAGATGCATAGGCCATTGGAGATCGAAGAAACTAGGCACAGAACAGTTTAAAGGAAGAATGACTCTTTATCTTGTAATTTTTGTAAATAGTAAAATCAATTCTGAGTATCTCTCTATCCTCAGGATAGCTTAATTTAATTATTTCATTGTAATATATAAAGGATAGTGAACAAAAGAGAAAAAAATATAGGATTTTAACCAAACATTCAAATCTCTTAATTGTTGACATTATGTACAACAATCCGTTGTAAATGGTTTATTAGTTATGGAATTAATGAAAGCTTCAAGTGTTTTGATCATCCCTGCGTAATGATTTTTAGTAGCAGTATATTTTGAAGACTGTGCGTCGAGTCGAAAGGAGTTATTGTCTCATCTGTAATAGTATTAATCCTCTTTTAGTTCTATTATTTGAATTTCCTTGCAACATTTAAGATAAATTAGTGAGTGTGTTGGTTATTTTATGAATTGCTTATGTTGTTCCTTTGCAAAGAATAGATGTTTCATTTGAATATTATCGGTTGTTGTTCCATTTCCAATTGTTGTTAGTTTATCGCTTGTATATTCCTTTCATTTTCGCATACGATGTTCCTTTTATCAAATTCACATTTATTGTTCCTTTCGCTTAATTCGTATTTGTTTTTCCTTTTGTTTAAATCACATTTGATGTTCCTTCTTAAATATTCAGTAATTCGTTGTTCCTTTCTAGTAGGTTATATAATCATTGAGATATTGATTCATCAAGTGTTTTCACAGATTAAATTCATGTTTCTTAGATAAATGAATTCAGTAACTTGATTGATGCTTTGATTCATGGTGTGTTATTGTTCAGGTTATGATTCTGATTGAGTGAATTATTAGTTTCAGAAGTTTTTAATGAATGAGTGAAGAACTTGATTATTGCAGTAATTTAGATAGACTCAAATTTTCTTTAGCTGAATTATCTACATGATTTAAACCTCTATGACTATCTACATAGACTTTGCTGACATTCTTGAAAGAGAAGACGAATCCTCAGTTGATAAATTAATGTCAGACTAAGGTTTTTTTTAGGACATCTTTAGAGCCCAACATTTTGGCGTCGTTCCTGGGGAGAATGTCAAATATAGCATAGGTTTCATCTCTTGAGAATGAGGTATTGAAAATGGAAGGTAAGAACCTACGTAGGAAACAAGTAAAATGCTTGTGCCAACACCTACCTTCAGCTGATGCATAGAGGTTAGATAGGTGCATAAAATTTGTGTCTGTGTGCATGACTAAGAAAAAAGCTAAAAAATTAAAACCCCCACCAAAAACTACAAAATCCCAGGGCCCACTGGCCCCTCGAAGAAGCACTTTCATAGACGATGTCATCTGAAAAGTTGAATCTCAAGCCTCCGTTGGACCTCGAAAAGGTTCTACCCGAATCCCTCAAGCAACAAATTCACCAATTGCATCTCATGCTGAGGTTCATAGTGGAACTAAAGGGATTGAAAAAAGTTTCCAAAATACACATACTCCACTTTCCAGTCCTTTAGATGAGGGAAATTCTTGTAACCTAAAAGAAGGATAAGGGGAGACTAGCGATATTACCGAGGAAAACCCACCACCACCTGAACCTGGATCTCTTGTGATTTTGGCAGGAGAAGGAACACCTGAAATCCTAGATATGGGTAGTGTGATTAAATATCCTAAGGGAACAAGTAATCAATCACCTCAAATAGAACACCTAGACCAAGAAATCCCTAAGAGTTATTGGCACATTTTCAACCAAATGGAACAAAAAAATCAGTCGCGACCCTAGACTTCCACTTTGGAATATCCCGTAGTTGATCCGGTTTCTAATGCCCCAATGAAATCCATTCAACTACAAAATCTTTCGACCTTAAATGGATTGATATTAGAGGATCATGATGCTTTCTTATTCAAGTTTGATGTCTTGTGTAGAGGTTATTACTATACCTTTGAACCCCAGAAGCTAAAGCTATTTCCTTACACTTTCAAGGGAGCAACTTTACGATGGTTTATGGGAGTAGGGGGAGGAACTATAAATTCATGGGATGAAATGAAACAAGCCTTCCTTACGAAATATCAAGACTATTGTAGAACCAGGGATTTAAAGGATGAAATCTTTAAAATGTCTGCAAGAGAAAACAAAACACTAGAAGAATATGTTGAAATATTTCAATATAGCCTACATAGATCACCCTGCGGTACATTACTAGGTGAGGTACTTGAATCCACTTTAATAAAAGGTATGAAGGATGAATGGGTAGAAACATTGAATTTAATGGGAAAAGGCGATATTTATCAAGAAACATATGATAAAATTGTCCGATTGTGCATCAGGTGTTCACGTGGTAGTACATGAAGCAAATCAGGAAAACGAGCCCTCATCACGAGAAACAACAACATCATTAGTGGGAGCGTCACCCGAGAATAAATTGGTAATCTTTTAGAAACTTTTAAAACAAACATTTTGGGTACTCTGAACACACAATTGGATGTTCTATAGGCGTTATAACCCTAAAATGCACCACACAGGATTACCTGGCACCAGGCCAAGCCATGCTGAATAAATCCTCAAAAAACCACTTAAAACAAGCAACACACGCCCTAACATCTCACTGGGCGCAGGCAACCGCTTGCTGTCCTTCTACTGCACGCGGGTATCCGCGGGCTAACCCATTACAGCCCGCGGGTACCTAACAAAGCAAAAAATCAAGAAATTTTCCGCCGGGACACGAGGCTTTTTGTCAGTTAACTGGAACTCTTCGCCATGCATGGTCGGGAGTTCACCAAAAACCCTAGCTCCTTCTAGCCTATAAAAGGAGGGGTAGGGGTACTATTCAGGGAGGAAAAAATCATAGCAAAGGAACTCTGCCAAATTGCCAAGTCAGTTTTGTCCCAACCCTTTAGCCTTGCCTCAAGCTTTAGGAGAAATACATGCAGCAGCAGTTGGAGGACAAAAAGAAGAGGAGGAGCCCAGGATCAGGATCGAGGAACGGTGGCCGATCTCAGAAATCATTGTAAGTTGGTTCATATTGAGATTAATGAAAATGATACTTTTCCCGTCCCGAATACATGAGTCTCATCTATGTTATTTGATTTATGTTTTATCTCTAACCCCCTAGTAGATCAGTAGCATGCATGCATAGTGTTGTCTTGATTGCAGGAAGCTTTTTGGAAGGAGCAGCAGCAGCAAGGAGATAACAACTCAACGAAGGATATACTTCAACCGCTGATAAAAAGGTTAGTTCATTCTTTCCGTGTTTGCCTGAGAAAAGGGGTTGAGATTTTGGGTAGAAGGTTAAAACATAAATCAAATAACATAGATGAGACTCATGTATTCGGGACGGGAAAAGTATATTTTTCATTAATCTCAATATGAACCAACTTACAATGATTTCTGAGATCGGCCACCGTTCCTCGATCCTGATCCTGGGCTCCTCCTCTTCTTTTTGTCCTCCAACTGCTGCTGCAAGTATTTCTCCTAAAGCTTGAGGCAAGGCTAAAGGGTTGGGACAAAACTGACTTGGAAATTTGGCAGAGTTCCTTTGCTATGATTTTTTCCTCCCTGAATAGTACCCCTACCCCTCCTTTTATAGGCTAGAAGGAGCTAGGGTTTTTGGCGAACTCCCGGCCATGCATGGCGAAGAGTTCCAGTTAACTGACAAAAAGCCTCATGTCCCGGCGGAAAATTTCTTGATTTTTTTCTTTGTTAGGTACCCGCGGGCTGTAATGGGTTAGCCCGCGGATACCCGCGTGCAGTAGAAGGACAGCAAGCGGTTGCCCGCGCCCAGTGAGAAGTTAGGGCGCGTGTTGCTTGTTTTAAGTGGTTTTTTGAGGATTTATTCAGCATGGCTTGGCCTGATGCCAGGTAAGCCTGTGTGGTGCATTTTAGGGTTATAACAATAGGTTAAACATAAACAAGAAGAAGAAGAACATTTGTTGGCCATATTCTTTCCATGATGCAGAAAAAAACATGGTTTGAGGGAATGTCCCTTGGATGTGGTTCTGAATTGCGTCATCTATGCCAAAGACCATCTGACATAGAAATGCGCATCACTCCTAGGACTAAAATTTGTATTTAAAGAAGAAGAAGTGGAAACAGAACCAATATATTTGATGGCTCGGCATTGCCAGTGGAAAGCTCGACCCTGAGGTATGCTACAATATCCTTCTTCTTTCTTTTCTGGGTAGTATAATCAACAACATAATTATGGAAACACATGGCAGGGCCAACCATTTTCTAACCCCACCTGGAAGTCCCAACAATATCCCACTACACCCTAGCCAAATCAACCAGTTTCTAATCCTACTTGGTCTAACTTGCAATACCCTACCCCATTTTGGAAGAATTCAAATAATAATCCATATCCTTCATAGTGGACTAACACAGCTGCCTAAGCCCCCAATTGGAATCAAAACTGGAAGAGCCCCATGGGACTGACCAATCAACCCATGGGAATGGCTCCTCAAGCTCCGTTCACTTTACAAGCTCCACTTCAATTACCCTATAATCCTCAACCTCAAATGTGACCTCAAGTACCAGGTCAACCCAACCCAAATCCTAATAACAAACCAGTCCAACTCATGCAGATTGTCGAGAATTTGGAGGGTGAAATCAACTCTATAGGGTGAAACAAACTCTGGTTGAGATCAAGGCATGTAATTTCTCCTAAGGGAAGCAACGTTCATCAAGAACAGGACAATGAGAATGATATACAACCAACAATAAAACCATCGATTGTGTTCATAACAAAAGAAGAAAAACATGGGGAAAACACAATCGAGCAACATAATCTTGATGAAGACATAATTTATCCTCACTCATTTCCTGAGATTCTAATGATAAAAAAACCAGTTGTATATCCTAACTTTGATATCGTCGGGGAACTAAATAATCTGTGTTAAAATCCCACTCCTACAAGGTTTACAAGATATTCCTATTTATGAAAAAACAATCAAAGAATTATGTGGGAAGAATCCTGGAAAGAAAACTAAGAATCCATCAAATGTTCATGTGGTAGGAAATTTATCCAATCTTATTCTAGGAAAGAAGGATCCAGTCAAATACACAAACCTAGGGAATCTTGTAGTAACGATTCAGATGCGGGGTTGTTTTTTTCCAAATACACTAGTGGATTTGGGGGAAGCCATCAATATTCTGACCATTGAGACCTGTAATGTCCTGGGTATCACCTTCTTCTAACCTACTTCAACTATGTTAGAACTGGATGATAGATCGATGGTTAAACCAATCGTCACATTACAAGACATAGCAATTTTAGTTGACTCCTGGGAATACCCAGCTGATTTTCTAGTTATCAACCCAAGAAGTAGACTCGATGGACACCCATTGATATTAGGATGACTGTGGCTAGAAACAACATATGCATACATAGGATGTCACACATGAAACATGACAATTTCTAGGGGAAGTGATATAAAGAACCTTATCCTGTATCCTCCAGCTAAACCAAGTCTTCCTATCATACATCAACAGTTGAAACCACCTAGATATCCATAAGAAAACCTACAATCTCCTCTCACACTGGAAGAATCTCTTTGGCTCAAAAACCAACTAGAATATGATGTGATCGCCATCTTCATTAACATCCCAACAATTATAAACAATCCAACATGTAATAGGCTAAATTTTTTTTTAGATAATGCAACACAAGGAGATCCTTTGGAAGAATTGATGGAGCAACAGATTACCACTAATGTTGGTTTCAACAACACCGGTGTTGAGAGGAACAAACTGGAAATTACCATTTCACATCTCTTCAGATGCATCAGATATCTCCATAGGAGTTTTCCTTGGACATGAATAAGACAAGAAACATTATTCTCTTTATTTTATTAGCAAAAATCTTCCTCCTGCCAAATTAAATTACACAGTAACATAAAAATAATTTTTATTCGTTATACATGCTATTAATCAATTTCACCACTATATAACAGGCTATCCAGTTATTATGTACATTGATAATTTTTCTATCAAATATTTAGCTAACAAACCAATTACTAATGGACGGATTACTCGGTAGTTGTTTCTATTGCAGGAATTCAACATCACCATCAAGGATCAACCCGGAAGAGAGAATATTGTTGCAGATTTTTTGTCTTGTGTACCCAAAACAGATAACTCTTTGACAGTTGAATACCAATTTATAGATGAACACTTGTTCACTGTCACTATTAATATGCCTTGGTACACTGATGTGGTGAATTATCTGGAATCTTGGAAACTACTAGCACACCTGTCATCAAGAGAAAGGAACTTAATCATTCAGCGCAGTGCACCGTTCACCTGGATTGGTGGATATATTTTCCACACAGGGTCTGATCTTCAGATCCAAAGATGTGTCAGAGCTGATGAAATTTATGATTTCTTGAAGGTGAGTCATGATGAGCCCTGTGGAGGATATTTTGTAGACCATAGAACTGGGCATAAGGTTTTACAGATGGGCTACTATTGGCCCTCAATATTCAAATATGAAACAAAGTATGTTCATGCCTACGACGACTGTTAGAGGATGGGTCGACCAGGCCAAGATGATGAAATTCCCCTACAAGCACAAGTGGTGGCAGAACCTTTCGAGAGATGGGGATTGGATTTTGTTGTCCCCTTCAACCCAAAATCAAACTAGAAATATTATATACTAATTGCAACAAACTATATGACCTAGTGGGTAGAAGCAGTATCCTTGCTAAACACAACTGAGGAAGAAGTCAATACATTCCTCTTTGAATTATTTGTACGCTATGGATTACCGAGGGAAGTAATCACTGATGAAAGATTGCAATTTACAACACATAAGATCTCGGCCACTTTGCACAATTATCACATTAAACACAGAGTTACCTCCCCATACGACCCACAGGAAAATAGACAAGAGGAAAGTACCAATAAATTCTTGGAGGAAATCTTGAAAAAAACAGTCTCAAGAAACTATCAAAATTGGGCAGTCGGTCTTCCAAATGACTTTTGGGCCTATCACACAACATGGCATAACACTACTGGCTACTCTCCTTATCACCTAGTCTTTGGCAAATAACCTATATTTCCAATTGAATTTGAGATCAAGACTCTAAGAATGGCCCAGGAAATTGGAATGGATCTTACAGAAGCACACACACAATGCTTACAACGACTCAATGAGTTAGATGAGCACATTTTTTTTCCCTTCAGTGCACAACTATTATTTAGCAACAGAGAGATAGCTGGAACGATAAGCATATTAAGAATAAATCCTTCCAGAAAGTTTATTGGGCACTTCTCTATGATTCCAGGTTTCAGGATTTTCCTGGGAAATTATAGACAAGGTGGTTGGGACCGTATGAAATCAATGAAGTTCATGATAATGGCACTGTCACTTTAGTTACCATCGACGTGTCTGGTTCTCCTTTTCTGGTAAATGGACATCGTCTATGACTCTACCATTAACCGCTTTCAAAAGAATACTTTTTCCAAGAAGTAATTAATGATCCTACTGTTCAGATTTTAGCTGGCTCAGAGGGTAACCCAACAACTTCAATTCTATGAAATTGTTTTCTTTCTAGCACTGTACATATTGTATATAGTTTTCTTTAAATATTTGATTGATTTTTTAGGTTTTCTCTTTCTAGGAAAGTCACTATAAAGAGATTCAGAGAATAAAAACTAGATGATTGTAATGAATATAATTAGCACTCTTTTCTGTTCCTTATTCAAAATTTCAAATTGCTCCTGAAGAATCCATCAAATATAAACATTGTTTTACACAAGAGATGAATATGTCATGTTTCACAACAAAAATTTGGGCGATTGCACTAAAAGAATGCACAACTATATGAATGCATGACACTAACAAACCATCCAACAATTTGATCAAACCTACCCATAAAAATTAAATGAATTTAGTTGATGACTAATCAATCCTAGATTCGCTAAAACAAAAATGTTTCCAGGAGGCATCCAACTACTTAATTATATGGTTGAAATTTGAACATCATTGTTTATGTTCATTCAAATGTAACAACTTCTGTTCCCTTTGTTGTGATTGTTGTTCCCTTTGCAGGTAGTGTCGTTCATTTGAATATAACAACTTTTGTTCCCTTTGTTGTGATTGTCACTCCCTTTTGCGAGTCGTATCATTCATTCGAATGTAAAAAATGTCGTTCCCTTTGTCACGATTGTCGTTCCTTTTTTTTTGGGTAGCATTGTTCATTCGAAAGAAACATCTTATATTCCTTTTTTGTGGTTGTTCCTGTTGTTGTTCCTTTCCTTTGAAAGTAATGATTTTGCACCAACAACATGTCCTTCTGATACATTTAGCCACTCCTTTGTGTATGAACTTCACTAACTAATTTTCAACAACATTACTTCTAATCATCATGGTAACAATCTATCATTTTATTTTTGCTGAATATCTAGCATACCTTATCAAATTGTTCATGGATTTATTTTTCTGAATTTTCTTAATATTGTTCAAAATCCCTAACCACCATAATTCATTTCTTTCCCCTATATATATACATATACTTTAATGATAATTTTCCTTAACATCATGATAAGGAGTCTAAGGCACATTTTTAGTTGGAATTCTTACACTTCTTACGCCATCCCACACTCTTAAAGAGTAGATGAGCCTCCCTTAATAAAGCCTAAAAAAAAGGGAAAAAAGGGGGAAATAATATTAAAACAAATAAAGAAAATAACCTTCTCCCAAAAAGGATAGGGGGTCTCATCATGAGCCAACCTACCACGATCATAAGATATTAAAATAAGTGACATTCCCACTATGGATACTAGCATCAACCTCCCCTCCTTAGGGATGGCTCGACCTCTCGGTCTAGGATCGTTTAAGTCACCGAACCGAATGGTTCATCAGGCTCCTTATGGAACCATTTTAACTTGACACAAACCCCCTTTTTTTTTCTTCCCCGACACCCACTATGTGAAACCTACAGACTCCTCTCCTTACCGCTTTCCAATTCTTGCACCAATGGCCTTGGATCTCGATGCTAATATCCTTCCTTGATGTGACCATGGACTATGACCATGGGCCAAATCCCTTCGTGACCCTGTGCTTTGGACCTTTCACAAGCTGGTTCCTCCTTTTTCCTGATTCCCAAATCAAAAAGTTCTTCAGGACCAGGTATAAGGTCCATGCTCTTCTCACAATCAATGGCAGTGATCAACTTCACGAGTTTAGACTTCGCAAATCCTCCCTTCTTCCAACTCTTCTTTATCGAATTTCTCCAAAGGATCCTTCCTCCGAAATGCATGGATATTTTCCACGTGCCCTTCTAGATCCAACCGTATGGACTAAAATCAGTCTTCGCGACTTCACAAAGATCTATGTTTTCTCTCGGAAAACCTTTCAAAGTTCTAAATCAAAACCCTCTCTATATTCTATCGCCTGTCTCCTCCTTGATGATGGATGCTTTCTCCATCTTTGGGACTTCGGCAAGTCCTCGACTCCTTTGCACACTTCGTGAAAATTTTCCTTTGAGACTTAGGTTGTTCTCAAATACTTTCTGCACTCCTTGCAGGATTCTATGCAAACTCCTCTGCGACTTTGCTCGGCTTGAAAACCTTTAAGGTTCCCAGTTCCTCTGCGTCCTTTAGAGGACTTCTTCTTTCCATCCTGGCAGTCTATCACTCTACTTCCTGAGCTTGTAAGGTGAACTTGCAACACCTTAGGCACACTCCTTGCGCTTGACTCAGTTCTTTGACGACTTCTCCCTTAGCCCGAGGGAAAGGTTTAAGGCATCTCCTTTCCTTTGTCGACATACTTCTTGGAAAGCCTTCCTTCACCAGAATGTTCAACAATTAGGGTGTTCGCTAACACCTACAACCATGTTTCTTCTATCCATACTCACACTAGGTCGATTCCCTCTTGGTAGAGTGTTCCAGAGTGTTTAGTAACTCTGAGCTGTGTTTTCTCCCACACAGTATTTCTTTCCAAGGAACTTAACAACCTTGAAATTTCTCCCCGAGTCTGTAAATTAAACTAGTCCTCCCTCCTAGCAACTTCTCTTCTGACTCCACTGCATGCACTCCTTGCATCGGCTCACAGAGTTTTCTTTCTATGTCATGCACTCCTTGCACTTAGCCTAGAGAAACAGACTTAATTCAACACACTCTCGGATATAAAACTATACCTATATCCATGTAGACGATTTCTAACATTCATCTACAATTCACAAACATGTAAATCACATTCATTACACAACATCCATTACACAAAAATATAGAACAGGAAAAAATGTTATTTTCTCTTAATTGTGGAACGACAAATTACAATAGTGGAGTCTGAGCTACAACTGAGTCTTGGTTCTCTGTGTTTCTTTTCCGACTATCCATCCTATCCAATGCAAATTATCCAACCCCCCTACTTATACTTGGATTTACAATGCAAATATTTATACAAGAGGGGCTCTATGAGCTTCCCTTGCAAGCTAAATTAGTGGTGTCAAATCACCATTCAAAATGCCTATCGAATGGGCAAATTATAATGATGGAAATCTACTCCAAATCAGATGAAACTCCATTCTTTCGTCAACCACTTAATGGTGACCTTATCTCCAGCTTGTGAAAAAGCACGATTTGGCTCTTCCATCTTGTCCTCCTTAATTTTCTAGATCGCACCTTGGATTCTCGAGGAAAAATGAGAGGGAGGTTCATCTCTTTCCTGAAATGCGCACCATGCATGAAATCTGACTGGCCCGTGATGAGGTGGATCAATTCTCCTACATCATACTGCAAGGCTACGAAAATCATGAGCTCTTTCTCATGAGATTTCTAGCATGGTTGAAATTCTCCTGGATCCCAAACTTTCTCTTGGAGATGTCTCTTAGCTCCTCTGCCTTTTTGCTTCTGATCCTGCATCATCCTCACTTCTCGTGCAGGTTTCCCATTTCTCAACTTCGCATGCTTTCCAATTCCTCTACCAACTCCAACATCATCTTTATTATCTCCTCAACTACTTCGTCCAACTGCTCTATCAATTGACCTTCCTTCTACATATTAGCTTGTTGCATTCCTTCCTTGTTCATGGGAAAATCATGTTGATTTCCCAAGTCATCTTCTCCATATCTCATGGCCTTGACTTTCCAGTCTTCTGAATCCTCCACTTCTGTAGTCTCAATACTGAACTCTCACTTAGCTACTTCCTCTAACAAATTGACCCCTGTCATTTTCTTGACCGGTTCTATTCCAGCTTCCACCAACTGCAACTCATGCTGGTGTGTCTCCTACAACATAGCTATCTCTTAGTAGACACATTCTAGTTCTGGATTTCCCAACCAATCCTCTAGTGCCTTTAAATCCAATTCCCATTGAGTGAATAACTTAATTGGGTGTTCTCCTTCTGTTGCGACAAACATCAGTATCTGTTCCTCTTCCTCCATGATAGTCTCATCTTGTTGTCTTCCTGTCTCATATGAAAAATCTATGCTAGCCTCTCTTTGGCTACTTGGTAGAAATATATTGACTCCCCCAATGATCAGAATGCTCCCCTGATCCTTCTCTTCGATGGTGTAAGTTTACAAATTCTCATCATCTTAATTCACATGACTTGAAGCTCCGCGCGAATATCCATCTGAGTGAGGTCTCCATTCTACCTCATCCTCATCTGTCAACACCCTCTGACGTGCAATCTCAGCTGAGCTCATCTCTTTGTCCTTTCCCACCTGGAAATTTGGGATGTCTCCTCTTCCCACCTAGCAGTTTATGAGATCCCCTGATCCCTTTTCATTTCCTACCTGTAAATCTATGAGACTCTTGTCATATCTCTTTCCCTTATGACTATTGGATTCCTCTTGTGTCAGCCACCTCTCTAACACCTTTTTTTTCCTCTAGCCAACAACTTCTAAACATGCCATCTGGTTGTTCTCTTAAAATCCCATTCATACCTACAGTGTACCTTTGACTCCTGTTGCATCTTGAATGCAATATTCTCCATCCGTGCTCGGATTTCACTAAGCTCCTTGTCCATATCCGCCTTGATATTCCATGAATGGACTTCTCCTTGACCATGTTTATGATCATCAATGGCCATCTTCACCTTATACCTCTCCTCCTAGAAATTCTGATGTTCACCTTGCAACTGAGAGCATCTTCAACTTCTCCTTCACCTAAAATATACAGAAGAAACTTGCTCTGATACCACTTGGTGTCAACCTTCTCTCCTTAGGGATGACTCGACCTCCCAGTCTAGGATTATTCAAATCACCAAACCAAATGGTTCGTTGGGCTCCTGATGGAACCATTTTAACTTAACACAAGCCCCCTTTTTTTTTTCTTCCTTGACATCCATTATGTGGCACCTGTGGACCCCTCTCCTTAGCACTTTCCAATTCTTACACCAACGGCCTTGGATATCGATGCTAAGCTCCTTCATTGATGTGACCATGGACTATGACCATGGGCCATCTCCCTTCACGACCCTGTGCTTTATAACTTTCACTAGTTGGTTCCTCCTTTTCTTCAATTCCCAAATCAACGAGTTCTTCAGGACCAAGTCTACGGTCCACACTCTCCTTGCGATCAATGGTTGTGATCAACTTTGTGAGTTCGGACTTCGCGAGTCCTCCCTTCTTCCAACTCTACTTTATCAACTTTGTCTGAAGGATCCTTCCTTCAAAATGCATGGATCTTTGCCAAATTCCCTTCTAGATTGAACAGTCTGGACTAAAATCGCTCTTCGCAACTTCGCAAAGATCTTCATTTTCTCTCGACAATCCTTTCGAAGTTGTATCTCCCGAACCTCTCTATCTTTTGTCTCTTGTCTCCTCCTTTATGATGGATGATTTCTCTGTCTTTGGGACTTTAGCAAGTCCTCAACTCCTTTGCACACTTAGCAAAAAATTTCCTTTGAGACTTAGGTTGTTCTCAAATACTTTCTGCACTCCTTGAAGGATTCTGCACAGACTCCTCTGTGACTTTTCTCAGCTTGAAAACCTCCAAGGTTCCTAGTTTTTCTGCATCCTTGAGTGGACTTCTTCGTTCCCTCCTGGTAGTCTCTCACTCTGCTTCATGAGATTGTAATGTGAACTTGAAACACCTTAGGCGCACTCCTTGTGCTTGACTCAGTTCTTCAACGGCTTCTCCCTTAGCCTTAGGGAAAGGTTTAAGGCATATCCTTTCCTTTGTCTACGCACTTCTTGGAAATATTTCCTTCACCAGAATGTTTAACAATTCTGGGGTTATCCAACACCTCTAACCGTGTTTCTTCTGTGCATGCTCACACTAGCTCGATGCCCTCCTGGAAGAGTGTTTTAGAGTGTTTAGTAACTCTAAAATATGTTTTCTCCCACATAATCTCTCTTTCCAAGGAACTTAACCACCTTGAAATTTCTCCCCGAGTCTATAAATTAATCTGGTGTGCCCTCCTGGAAAATTCTCTTCTGACTTCACTGAGTTTAGACACGTACTCCTTGCATCAACTCACAGAGTTTTATTTCTTTGTCGTGCACTCCCTGCACTTAGCCTAGAGAACCAAACTTAAGTCAACACACTCTCAGATAGAAAAGTATACCTCTATCCCTGTAGACAATTTCTAACATTCATCTACAATTCACAAACATGTAAATGGCATTCATTACACAACATCCATTACACAGAAATATAGAACAGGAAAAACTGTCATTTTCTATTAATGGTGGAATGCCAAATTACAATAGTGGAGTCTGAGCTACAAATGAGCCTCGGCTCTCTGTGTTTCTTTTCCTACTACCCAACCTATCCAATCCAACTTATCCAACCCCCTGACTTATACTTAGATTTACAATACAAATATTTATACAAGAGGGGTTCTATGAGCTTCCCTCGTAAGTTAAATTAGTGGTGTCAAATCACCATTCAAAATGGATTTCGAAAGGGAAAATTATAATGATGGAAATCTGCTCCAAATCGGATGCAGATCCACTATGCCATCAACCACTTAATGGAGAAATTATCTCCATCTTGTGAGAAAGAACGATTTGTATCTTCCATCTTTTCCTCCTTAATTTCCTGGATCGCACCTTGTATTCGTGAGGCAAAATGAGAGGGAAATGCCTCTCCTTCCTTAAATGCACACCATGCATGAAATCTGACTGGCACGTGTTGAGGTGGAGCAATTCTCCTGCATCATATACCACACTAGGGAAATGGACTTTGGCATTTAGCGTCAAAGGACAAGAGGTCTCATCATGAGCTGGCTTGTTCACTTAGGATACAATCTAGTGAGTGGCATTGTCGTTATCTAGCTACCAAACCAGGATAGTGGCCTTTTTGGGAAGAGACGATTCAAACTATTTACTAAGGATATTGGCTCATCTATGGGTTAAAAGGAAACCTTGTCAAGGATATGGACACCTAGTGGCAACAGTGGATCTGCTTGTGGTATGGAAGTTTATTTTTTATTCGGTAAGTTTTTTTTGTGTTCCTAGACTTCCTTTTCTCAAAAAAAGAGGCTATCATTCCGGTTATATTCAACAAAAGGGGAAAGTAACAAAGTTATGGCACATGGCATATTTATAAAACGTGAAAAAATTTAGACTATTCAAAATATTCTTCCTTAAACATATTTGAACATTGGTATTTGAATTTGTACTTCCCTCAAAAGGTGTGATTATCGTTCATAATTAACATTAAAGTTATTTGAAAGTTATTTATGTTCATTCTCCTGGTAGCGACGACATAATACTTATCCCTCACTTGATTGACTGCCATCATTACGTTCACACATATCGAAGGTCGAGGTCGACCTTTTAATTTATTAGGGGGTAGATATTATGCATGTTTATCAATAGACCATAATGATTACAATTAATGGGAAAATTTGTATCTCTATATACCATTATTGTTATGTAATTTTTACCATTTTTAGTAATATTTTCTCACAGGCTGGTCTAACTAAGTTTGCAGTTGGGAACAATAGTTGTGATGAATTGTTTATAGGAGACATGGGTGGTTGAAGTATCTTCCATGAGCCCACATTGATACAAGTAATTGACCAAGGAAGGGAAATTCTACACTGTCTGGGGTGGACAAAATACTTGAACAAATTGTAGGGATTCGACATAAATGTCGCGCTAGAATTTTTCCAAAACTTGTAGAGGGGAGTCTCAGTAATTCAAGGCATACATATTCCGGTTACTGATGTAATTATATCTGAGGTAACAGGCTTCCCAAATGAAGGAAAATAGTGGACCAAGAAATACACAACACTCAAGGAGGCTGTGGAGTCCTTCGTGGAACCAGGAGAAGAATTCGACAAAAACGGGAAAGGACTCAACCCCACTTATCTCAGTGAACCATGGAGGGAGATAGTAGGCATGATACATAGATATATCACATGAGACGGGAGATACGACGTGGTGAAACCTCACCACCTCAAGCTATTGGAAACACTAAAACAAAGGTCAGTGATAAATTTAGCATTATTTTTTAATGCCATGCTACATGAAGTCATCGGAAGGACCCAAAAGGCCAAAGACCCTGTCAATGTAATTAGTCACCACAAGTTAGTAAAATTGATAGTAAACAGGGCCTTAAACCATACACAAATAACTTGAGGAGACTTAATTGATCCTGATAGGCCCCTACAAATTGAGCAACCTGAAATCCACCATGAAATTCCCCCACATGGAATTGAGGTAGCCCAAACAGAATGAGATAATTCCCAAATTGAAATTCTAGTACCTCAACCTGAAATGGAAGAAAACCCCATTCAGTTGGTAGAACCTTAGAGAATATAGATAGGAATATCAAATAATAAGAGACAAATAACATTTTATGTTCCTGAAACCTCCACTGTAAAAAGAAGAAGGGGTAAAAAGATAGAACAACCAGAAAGAACCTAGGAAACTGTACAGATAGAACAACTATCACATGAACCCCCTACATAATAGCAGGATGATTTCTTCATAAGTTATGAAGAAGAGATGGCCCAAGTATTGGGAAATTTAGGGATATCACTCACTGAAAATACAGACAAGCCTAGAGAACCCCAAGCTCCAACTTCTTCTCATTCAAACCCTGTCTTTGATCTTCCTGATATGGAGATATCATCTTCTGAAGGAACATAACAACCAGGACCCAAGTTCGATGAGAACGATCCTTTAGAACAACTAGAGAACCCATAATATACCGGGAAATAGTTACCAGTTGTTCAAAGTGGAGAAGACCTTCAAATTCCCCATAGACAGGAAGAAACAACAGGAAAAGGAAACAACAAAATCAGAAAATTAAAACATGAAAACAAGATATTGAAGAAAAGGGTTAAGAAAATAAAACTATTAAAACAAAAAGTTGGCACATTGAAAGAAACAATTAGACAACTTAGGAAGCAGCTGGAACAAGATGGAAAATCCCATGAGAAAAATAAATCTAAAAGGGCAAGAGTATAGGGGAGAAATTTACTTCCCAGAAGGACAGTTCACACCAATTTTGTTGGAACACAAAAAAAATTCCATGCTTCTTTGGAAACAATTGAAATAGAAACTTAGACAGAGGCTCTAGCAACAATAGAAACAATTATTCAGATGGAGGAATCATTTCACTCCCTTGAATAGGATGCCATTATTAAAAGGTTGGAAGCAGAACTATAACAATCCCAAAAAACCCTAACTCAATGCAAAAGTGAAATAGTAACAATGTCAGGACATCAGAAAGCTGTGAGACAAATTTGAGCCATGTCAATAACTGAGAATGAAACCTTTGTTGAGCTCAACAAATATATAGAAAAGGTGAAGAAGGTACAGGGCCATCCCGATGGATCTTTTGATAAAATCAAAGAAATTTACTCTGTTTATTCTGATATGTTATCTTGTAGAGCCCCTGCTACTAATTAAGCCATGTTTTTATTAGAATGTTACCTATTATTCAAAGTAAAATCTATTAGGGCAGGCACACCTTTTGAGTTCACCATTATTTCTAGTTTTGTTTCTTGTTTTAAAGAACAAGAGGATGGAGTGAAATACTTTTTGTGTGAACTATATATTCACAATTTCATCCTAGAAGTAAAAAAAGAAAAGAGAATCCCAATCCATTCACTGGGGACATCCAGTTTAAAGAATTATTGTCTTTTCCCAAAAGTCAAATCAGGTGGGCTAAAGAACATAAGGTTTTCATGAAAAGGGAGAAGGGAGTAGACCTATGGATCAGAGGGGAACCTCCTAAATCCTTTGATACCATTATGTAGCACATGGAATTCATGAAAAGAGAGAAGGTTATGGAATCTTTAGCCCCTATCCATAGACATGTTGTACATTAAGGTCTACATTATTTTAGAGAGATTAAAAAAGAAGCTCTTTCTGCTTCCAAATTAAGATGTGATGTCTCTTCAAATGAAGTAATGAACAAGGAACCATTTGGTTTCAAAAAATTTCACACAACCACTTTCAGATTAGAGAGGTATGCCATAATGATCATGGATGAAAGGCCTTCTTGGATTGGATGTAGGTACAGTCCTCTTATTATTTGGCATCCTCCAAAGGCTTATCAGAGTGATTATGAAATTCGTAAGAAAAGGGAAGATGTTTCTTTTGAAGAGCTTAAAGGTAAGAATGGATTTCAAAGACCTAGAGAAGAGACCTCTCCTCCCTTCAGTATCATTTCTTTACATGTAAACTCTCTTGTTGCATGAGGACATGCAAAAAGGTAAGCTAAGGGGTATGTTGAGTTGAGAAAAATCTACAAATATTATCCTTATTACTATGGTTTGTAATATATTCTTTGTTGACTTTTTGATTAATTTGAAGTAATTAGGAAATAAAATGGTTAGAAAGTCTTTTAGAAAAATTATTGAATGATATTAGATATTTTCTGAATTTTGGTTTGAATTTTTTTGATTTTATTGTAGAAATAGACATTTTTTGTTAAATCAAGATAGTTAAGAAGATTGTGAAGATGCACAGGCCATTGGAGATCGAAGAAATCATGCACAAAACAGTTTAAAGGAATATTGACTCTTTATCTTGTAATTTTCATAAATAGTTAAATCAATCATGAGGATCTCTCGATCCTGAGGATATCTTAATTTACTTATTTCATTGTAATATATAAAGGATAGTGAAAAATAGAGAAAAAAACAAAGTATTTTAACCAAACATTCAAATCTCTTCATTGTTGACATTCTATACAACAATCCGTTGTAATTGGTTTATCAGTTATGGAATTAGTGAAATATTCAAGTGTTTTGATCATCCCTACGTACTGAGTTTTTAGTAGCAGTATATTCTGAATACCGTGGGCCCAGTCGAAAGGAGTTACTGTCTCATTTGTAATCATATTAATCCTATTTTAGTTCTATGATTTGAATTTCCTTACAACAGTTAAGATAAATTTGTAAGTGTGATGATTCTTTTATGAATTGGTTATGTTGTTCATTTGCAGAGAATAGATGTTTCATTTGAAGATTATTGGTTGTTTTTCCATTTCCAATTGTTGTTAGTTTATCGCTTGTAGATTCCTTTCATTTTCGCATACACTATTCCTTTTATCAAATTCGCATTTGTTGTTCCTTTCGTTTAAATCACATTTGTTGTTCTTTCTTAAATATTTAGTAATTCGTTGTTCCTTTCCAGTAGGTTAAACGATCATTGAGAGATTGATTCATTAAGTTTTTTCACAGATTAAATTCATGCTTCTTAGATAAATGAATTTAGTAATTTGATTGATTCTTTGATTCATGGTGTGTTATTGTTAAGATTGTGATTCTTATTGAGTGAATTATTAGTTTCAGAAGTTTTTAATGAATGAGTGAAGAACTTGATTATTGAAGTAATTTAGATAGACTAAGATTTGATTTATTTGAATTATCTAAATGATTTAAACCTCTATGATTATCTGCATAGACTTTGATGACATTCTTGGAAGAGAATACGAATCCTTAGTTGATAAATTAATGTCAGACTAAGGTTGTTTTTAGGACATCTTTAGATCCCAACAACTGTCTCCAGTGACTCATAAACTGGATGAGTACACTCATTGCATAGCATATATCAAGTCTGGTGTTAACCAGATACATCAATGATACAATCATCTATCTGTAAAGATGTGTATCAATCTCATCTGAATAGGAAGAAGTCTCACTCAGTTTCTTCAAATTCATCACTATCGGTGTAGCCATGGGTTTGCAGTCTGTCATCCTGAATCTCTTCAATATCTAAACTATGTATTTCCCTTGATGCAGGAGAATCTCACTAGTCCTATGCCACACTTCTAGTCCCAAGAAGTAAAGCATCATACCAAGGTCCTTCATAATTAATTCAGAAGCGAGTGTACGCTTGCATTCAACGATAAGGCTTTTTGAAATGGTGAGGAATAAGTCATCAACATATAAGACCAAAATCAGGTACTCACCACCAACAATGTTGTAGTATAGGTTGGGATCAACAACACTCTTTCTGAAGCCCAAAATCATCAAGTATCCATCAATATTCTCATACCATTCATGAGGTGCCTTCTTTAGTCCATACAGGGATTTCTTCAACCTACACACATGAGACTCCTTCTCATGTATAATGAATCCATTTGAATGCTCAATGTAAACTTATTCCTCAATCTCTTCATTGAGAAAGGTTTTCTTCACATCCATATGATGTAGTCTCCAACCCATGGATGTGGCAAGGGAAATAATCATATGGATGGAATTTTATCAGGAAATAGGATCAAATGTCTCTTCATAATCTATTCCCTCCTCCTGAGATAATCCTCTAGCCACACATATCGCTTTGTACTTCTTGACACTTCCATCAGCTGCATGTTTGATCTTATAGATACACTTGGAAGTGACTACAGACTTCCCTTTCGGTCTCAGAACAATATCCCACACATCATTCTTCATTATGGACTGATACTCTTTGGTCATGGAATCTTTCCAAACCTGTTGGCCCATTGCTTCTCCATGATAAGAAGGCTCAGTATCAATGATGTGCCTCATAGCTTAAACATATCTCGAAAATCTCTGTGGTCTCTTACTCTCTCAGAATGTACCATGAGGAGTTGCATGTCCTTCTACCTCTTGCAGAATCTGTCGAGCCCATGTAGGCCTCTTTTGTATTACTAAAATTTCTCTAGGAACATCAATTGGAGCTATGAGATCCACTAGATCAGTAATTGTCTCCCTTTGAACTGATGAAGGGGGGGAAGGTATTGTCTCTTCTTTCTTCTCATTGTCAATATCCATATGATATTCTCTAGATATTTGAAAGGCTATCTCTTCCTCAAAGGTGGCATCTATGTTAACTTCAATTTGTCTCTGGCCAGGGATGTAGATCTGATATTCCTTCGAAGATTCATTGTACCCAAAAATTGTACCCTTTCTACCTGAAGGGTCTAGCTTGTTCCTATTTTCCTTGGGTACATGAATGTATATTGGACACCCAAATATATTGAAGTGTCCAACATCAGGCTTCACTCTGGTGAAATCTTCTTCAGGAGTCATGTTCTTCAAAATCTTATGAGGAATCCTATTCGGAATGTACACAATTTTCATGGATGCTTATGGCCATAGAATCATAGGTAGATTCTAATCATGTATCATCAATTTGGTTTCCTCAACAATGGATTTGTTCTTCCTCTCTACAACCCCTTTCCGTTGAGGGTTATAAGGAATGGTGTACTCCCTCTTGATCCCTGCTTCAATACAAAAATCATTGAAATCCATGGAGGTGTACTCTCCTCCATTATCTGATCTCAACACCTTGATCTTCCTCTCGGTCAGGTTCTCAACCTGAGCTATGAAATCTTGAAATCTTGCAAGGACTCCATCCTTGGTCTTCAATAAGTAAATCCACGTCTTCCGAGAGTAATAATCGATGAAGAGAACATAGTACAAGTATCCACTCAAGGAAGCAACATAAATGTGTCCACAAACATCTGTATGTATCAATTCCAATATCCCTTTGGATATACTATCACTTCTCGGAAAGGACCCCTTGACATTATTTCCAAGAGCACAACCTCTACAAATTCCATCATTCTCAATATGTATCTTTGGAAGGCCTATCACCATTGTTGTATCCTTTTCGCCACTTGAATGAGAAAAAGAGGGACACTTGCAAGTCCAGTTGGGTCAGATGAACATGATAGAAGTTAGTGCAAGAGTTAGAGACATCAAGGACAAGAAATAAATAAACAACTAAGATAATAACAACTAAAGAAATGAAACTATAATGCATAAGGAAATTAGAACCAAAATAAAGCAAACAACTGACCATTAGTCATGCCACCAATGGATAGATTGTATTAGTGGGAAAACACCAAAGAGAAAGGGAGACTTATGGGTCCCCTCTTCCTCCAAGGGAGGGCTCTTGAATCCCCTATATGAGAGTTCTTCTTACAAATGGGAAACTGAAAAGGAAATGGTGAAGAAATCCAAAGTTCATTCCCTCAAGAGGTGAGGTGAATAGATCAATGAAATGAAGCTAGTATTCTCTGAGAAGGAAAGAGGTTCCTTGTAGGAGAATAGAGGCAATATAACAATACAAATGTATTCTTGGAAATATAGTGCACCCATGGCCTCATTTTATAGAAAATATTTGAGGCATTATCCAACCGGTCTTTAGTGTGAACAAGGTTCCCTTTAGGTATTTGACCAACCCCCCACTCAGATTTAGTTCGGATTTGAGGGTCAAATCAACTTGGGTGCTGAACCGGAAGTGGGTGAGAGGCCGACCAGAATCATAAATGCATCGTTCTCACGTGTGCATGACTTTTTGCATACACAATCGTGCATCAGGCGCATGTGTGCTTTTCCTGCATTTTTTTACTAGTGTACGTGTGCGTATGTCCTTTATTTGTTGAGCGCATGTTGATTTTATAACCAATTGTATAATTTGTGTTGTTTGGAAATGAATTTTATGGGACATGAATGAACTAATAGGTGTTTGGATATGTTGGATTCCTATGACCATTTGCGGACGAAATTTCAGTGATAACAAATGCCCCTTGATGTGTGAGGTTAGGAGCATACGTATAGCTAAAATGCATCAATGTTTCTTCTATTGAGAGTACCATTGTAAGGAAGAGTGTTGAGAGGAATTGCAAGAGAGACCCTTTGGATGGAGAGGGGAATCGGTGGGACCCAAACCTTTCTTGAGGTGTGGAAAAATAAAAATTGTATACAAATGAGGCGGGCATGCCCCATGCTCGTTTCATGTAACTCAAATGTATAAGACAATAATTGATGTTGTGTGATGATGTAGATAACTGCAGCACCCTCTGGGGTGGTTTGATATTGGAAGATGACAATTCATATGGTGAACATACTTGAAAAATAGATGATGACATTTGTAAAGAATGTTGATGACTTGCAGGCATTGATGGCCCAACAAATTTCAGAGATCTTCTGCTAGTATAAAAAAACTGCAATAGTCACAAAGTAAGACCCACCGTAACATGAAATTATGTTGGCGTTGAATGTTATGGGGGTCAATGACAACAGAGAGAAATGATGGTTCTCATTGTGCCTTCCAAGACTCCTCATTGTAAAGGTAATGAGAGTAAAGATATTGTCGCCCTTCTGGAAACTATGTTGATGTTGACAAAAAAGGAGACGCAACTCCAAGAAGTAAAGGGCTTCATGAAATCCACTGGATGAGATCAGGAACTGATGAGATACATGGATGAAGTCAATATGTGGTGAGACTCAAGATTGTCCTTGGTTGGGGATATATGTGATGTATGAGTGGAAGCAACCTGTGAAACTAGATCTAGTGTCGGGGGGATGACTAGATGTGGGTTAAATTGTGCCAGAGGCATGACAAAGTGGACAAACTAAGATATCATAGGTATATGGACTATGGGATACTCAGGGTTTATGGACGATGTCAATAAGGGTAGGAGGTAAGGAATGCCCCAATCAAGGGAGACATGGGTTACTTTACTGGAAAAGAAGGTCACTAAAGGCGAAAACAAAAATCTATGTAAATGCTGGAAACAAAGGCTTTGTACAATTACCAAATAAATAAACAATAAGGTGGGATAATTGTACAAATACATAAATGATTGCCTCAGTGCAATATGGTGCAGCCTGTGAGGGCACAATTTGTATGGATAATTGGTAGAGGGTGGGGGCCCCATGGGTGGGTTTCTGTATGAGGTGAATGAATGGAGGGAAATTTGCAGATGGGAAAATTGATTGTGGATGAAGTGGAAGGCTAATGATACTGTGGTGGTGCAGTCAAATTAGAACCATGAGGAGATATCCTAGGAGTCCACTGGGAAAGCTAGAAAAAATGAGAAGAAGGAGTATGTGCTTGATTCTTGAACATGCATAAGACTAATGGGACTCCCATCCCTAGAGGGTGAAAGCAGCATGAGTGTCAAAGTGCCAAAGTGGACTATGAATGGGACAACTCATGTAGGAGAGAGTGCTACCATTTGACAATACTGAAATGCAGTAGAGGTGATAGTACTTCAGAGCCGGATGTGAGGATCCTACATGAAAATGTCGAGGGGTGTGATTGGGAGATGCAATTGATATTCAGAGGGAATGACTACATGCCAGTGTCGATCATATACCTGAAGGGGATGTGTTGATGTGGGATGACCAAGTACCTGCACATATGAAAACTGAATACCCGACGTGAACAATATCTGAAGAGAAAGAACATATAACAATTATTCGATAATTTTGAACATGAGCATGTGTACCTGGGTGTGTTGTGAGAAAAATGCTCCCCCGTGGCCGAGTATGGATGGTGACCCAGGGGATGTGACTATGTAGGTTGTGGGATCCTGATCCTGTAGCTGAAGATGGATTGAAAAATGGATGCTCGGAGCTCTTGTAATTGAGCATGGAAGTTGGGAAAAAGGGACTATATATAGTTGTAGGGCCCACATTTCCACCTCATTTGTACCTGTTGCCAGAGTGACTTGACAAGATATTTGGAGATTCTGGGAGTTTGATATAGCCAATCCAGGATTAGTGAGAGCTAGGTTAGTGGAATCATCCTCCTACATAGTAATTAGGATTTATTTTTTGGGTAGGGTCATATGGTGGGGTTTTGTGAGGGTGGGCCCCCCAGTGCATGGGAGATCAAAGGATTCCCATGCGTGGGTGCATGGTTGTATAGAGGACAATCGTACATGGGATCACGTGAGTGAGGGGAACATGTGTGCATTTGATGCATGCCTATTCGAAGAAGAGAAATGCACTTGTGCATAGATGTTTCTCTGATAGTTGCGCACATGTGCACAACTGTAGAGTGAACATGGGCGCATGAATGTGTGCCTGTGTGTGTGATAGGTGCACATTGATGCACATTTGCTTCTTCGATAGCTGCACATCGATGTGAAAATTTGAAAATAATAGGTGTGCATATGTGCATGCCTATGGGTGTGACATCCACACACATGAGGCAAAGATGGGGGGGTGAAAAAACTTGTCTTTTTTGAAGTTTTTTGTTTTATGAATTGTGATGGTTGATCAAGTGTTATTTGTGTGAATGCAAGTGAGAAGTTCAGGATGCTAGTTCACTAGAGGGAGAGGGACTAGGAGCGCCTGAGGGTGGCAGTGAGGGATGATGAGTCAAGTGTTCAGGGACCTTTGGAAGCTTGTGGGTTGCTAAAGTTCTTCAATTGTTCACTGCTACGGGAACATGAGTACCTGTTGAAGTTTTTGATTTCTATGTGGAGCACTAAGCTGCAGTGATTCATTGTGTGGGGGGAACAGTTGACATTCTCTGTGATGGAGGATGTCTTCTTTCTAACTAGGCTCCCTTTTCGGGGGAGATCCCTACCTGTTGATCCCTAGTTTCCAGGGGAGGCAGACTTGGCGGATTTGGCTCGGACGTATTGCTCGGGGGAGGATTTTATGTCGGGCTCGGTTGTGTAGATTAGGGCAATGGATGTGTTGGTGCACCATTGCATCACTGCAATGATTGTGAGGATCTACGGATCCTTAGCTACTTAGCGTATCATTGGTGGTCAGCTGAGGATCATGCAGAGGGCATTGGGTGGAGAGCATTTTTCCTGGGGCTTGATGCTGCACACCAAGATGATGGGATAGCTCAACCGGTGTCGATCTGTCGACTCAGGGGATTTTTCCTCTGAGTCGATCCTGGTGGCATGGTTCTTAGAGAGGGTTCCCATGTTGTGCCTGAGAGTTTTGTTGGAGGCAACTGATGCATGGGAGCCACGATTGATGTAGTGTGCATAAATTTTGGTACAACATCAGGGTGGGGAGGGTGGCCATTAATTTACAGTCGAGCTTGCACACGTGTGGCCTCATATGCCACAGATCATCCTACAGTACTTGTATGGTAGGATGGACTACAGTCAAGACCCAAACATGGTCTTACCTCCTAGAGAGGATTGGGACCATAGAGGTACGTTGATGTATTTGATGTTTTGTGATTTTGATAGTATAGCATATTTTTTATGTATGGATAGATGTTGATGCTACCGTTTGTTTGTTTTGTGTACAGTTGTGGGTCTGGGAGGGTGAGAGGTGGATTTGGTTAGAGAGCCAACTCGTCAGGGGACCATGAGACCACCGTGGGGAGAGTCACAGGTGGGAGAGAGACATCGGAGGGACAAGGCTGGTGAAAGGCCAGTCTGTGATGAGAGAGATGGTAGGAGACGTATATTTGATGACCCTAGTGTAGGGCCATCACATGCTCCTCCGGCAGAGGCCGACGGCAGAGGCCGACAGAGTGTTAAAGGAATTCCATCACTGATTGGGGGTGATGATACAAGGAGTGCTTGAGGGCATGTGGACTTAGATCCATGATGAGGGATTCCTGGAGCAGTGCGTGGGCCTTCCAATAGATTTGTGGACCTTGATCCATAGAGAAGCTATAGTGGGGCAGCTATGACTAGGCGATTTCCCCCAGGACCTGGACGACCCCAATCTGGTGGGGCACCTCCTCCAGATATAGGACCTAGTGGTGGTGCTCTAGAGGCACCATGAGTGCTCTCGATGTTTATTTTTTGTATTTATGGAGGCCTGCGAGCCCATGTTTATGTCAGGTAGTGTGACACCTATTTTGTACCTATAGGGATGAGGGGGTTCACCTGGCTACGAGTGATGTATATTTTGTACCACTTTTGTAAACATTTTATGATACATTGATCATTATATATATATATATATATGGATGGATATACATTTTTTGGATCATTGTGATGTTCACATGTGGTGATGTTTTGTGGTGCTTTATATGATGACTAATTTATATGATGTGACAGATTTTTGATGATTTATGTATGTGTAATGGTGTCTTGATGTGATGAATGCCAATCTAACACTAGGTTAGCCATATTATCTACTATTTGATTGAATTTTCATGGAATATATGTAAATGTGATTGAATCAAAATGTCAAGATAAAAGTCTAACTTGTAGGTATTTGTGGAAGAGGCAAGGATCGCAGACATGGTACACATTATTGAGCTGCAGAACGACAAGATGGGAATCTAATAAGATGTTGAGGTGGTGAATATGGTGATGACTAGCCTCAACAAGGAGGCCAAGGATGACTGTGTATTCGACTTGGTTATTGTTTGTTGAGCCCAAACAAATGTTGTTGGAGTGGACCAGTTCATATGAGGGGGTATAGAGGGCCCAAGCAACCGAAAAGAGATTTTGTGTCCAACAACTATCTCCGTCAATGTAATAGATGTGGTAGGCCAATGGAGGAGGAATCTATCAATAACACAAATGGTAGATCAGACATAAGGCAAAAAATAAGATTAAAAACTCTATAAAATGTGTACAAAAAAGAAAAATCCTAGTGTAGACTGACTATGCTTAGGCATAAAATTTATTTAAGTACAACCTGTTGATGAGTTCTTTGAGAGGGTAGCCTTCGAGAGAGGCCAAGATGTATGCACATTTAGTGAGGTAGTGTTGGATGATGTAGGGTCCATGCCATAATGACTTGAATTTTCCATGCCTGAGGGTATTGTGAGCGATATTGTAGGCAAGGACGAGGTCTCTTTCATTAAATGAGCAAAGGTTGACATGGTGGTCAAAGGTGGCCTTCAACCATTTTTTGGTTGCCTCATTGTTCTATAATGAAGACCAACGGTATTTATCCAATGACTCTAAGTTTAGCAAGCGCTTCTCCATTGGAGAAGTGTCAGGTAATAAATCGATAGCGGTGTGCAATGTGGGAATTTCACACTTGATGGGGAGAGTGGATTCGACCCCATGGATGAGATGGAATGGTTTAAAACTAGTGGTAGTTTTAACTTCCGTGTGATAAGCCCATAGTAATGAAAACAACATATGATGCCAATTGGTCTTATTTTTGTTGAAAGTACGCTACAACATGCTTTTGAGGACCTTGTTGACCGCCTCTACCTGTCTGTTGGACTGAGGGTAGTAGGGTGAGGAGAACTTGTGAGAGACGCCTAAATTTGAGGAAAGTTCAACGAAGAGCTCATTCTGAAAGTGTTTTCCATGATCGGAGACTAGTTGAAGTGGTACTCCCAAGTGAGAGATGACATGATTAAAGAAAAAATGCATCACGGTGTTAGCGGTGTTGTTGAAAGTAGGCATGGCTTTGGCCCATTTGCTGAAGTAATCGAATACCATGAAAATGTACCTATGTCTATTTCTATATGGAGGGTTGCAATTCATGAAGTCGATGCGCCATTTGCAAAAGGGGTCGACAGTGATGACTGGGTGTAGAAGAGCGAGTGGCGCTCATGCTTTTTTTGCATAAATCTGGAATTTGCTGCATCATTTCACAGCATGGATGCAGTCGTGAAACAATGTGGGCTATAAGTAGCCTTCTTGAATGATTTTTTTCACGGTGTACATCCCTGAGAGGTGGCCACCACAAGCGTCGATGTGGCAATCATTTAGGACTCTATCAACTTTGTTGATGGTCAAACACCGACGGAGTATGGTGTCGATCCCTCGTCGATATAAGATGCTATCGATAAGGAGACATCGAGGGGCCTGGTGGCGAATGCGCCGATGATTGTATCTAGAGAGGTGAGATCCAAACTTCTGTGTCTGAAGGTAAATGAGAAGGTCGTCATACCAGGGGTCATCCGAGGGGATGTAGAAGAGGTGTTCGTCAGGGAAGTCCGTATTGATGGGAGAACTAACAACATTTGAGGCAAATGTAGTGATGATTTCAATGAGGACAAGCACTTTCTTTCTTTTGGGATTCAAAAAATCTAGGTCATACTCCTGAAGGATGACGATCCATCGGGAAAATTTTCCATTCATTTACCGATGACTAAGAAAGTACTGCATGGGGTTGGAATCTGTCATGACTTTGGTAGTGCAAATCAAGATGTAAGGATGCAGTTTCTGGACTATGAGGACAACTGTAAGGGAGAGTTTCTCTTCATGATTATACTTCAAGGGAGGCCTCGAAAGGTTTTTACTGATGTAGTAAATTACATGCTCACAGCCATCATCCCCTAGTTGGACAAGAACTCTTGCTACTGATACTTCTGACGTTGACAATTAGAGGATATAATCACAATCATAGTTGGGTGGAATAATCAAAGGGGCATTGGATATTGCCTCTTTTAAATCATCAAAAGTGGTTTGGGCATGTTCATCCCATCGAAATGGGATATCATAACATAGTAGGTGAAGGAAACTATGTGCGCAAGTGGCGTAATCTGGGACAAAGCATCGTAAAAATTTGTCTTTTTCTTGTAGGCTCTAGAGTTGCCATAAATTTTGAGATGGTGGAATTTATGTGATGGATTGGACCTTGAGGGGGTGTACCATGATGCCGCATTGGGAAATAATGAACCCAAGGAGGCACCCAATGGTGATGTAGAATACACACTTGAGGGGGTTCAAGCGGATATTGTACTGATGACATCGTTGGAAGACAACTCGTAAGTCATCCAGATGTTTACTATGTTTCTTGGATCAAGAAGTGAGGGCATCCAAGTAAGTGAGGATGATGTGAGAAAGATAATGAAAGACATAAATAATGGCCCATTGGAATGTTGAACCGATGTTCTTGAGTCCAAAAGGCATGACATGGTATGAAAAAGTACCCCATGGGGTGGTAGATGTGGTTTTATACTGATCTGATGGGTGGATCTGTATTTGATTGTAGCCAGATAATCTGTCCATGAAGGATAAGGCCTCATGGCCAGCACAGTCATCGATAATTTAGTTGATGAAAGGCATAGGAAAGTTGTCTTTGGGACAAGCATGATTGAGATCGTGAAAGTCAGTGCAGATGTAAATGGTGCCCTGTTTTTTGTTGACAGAGATGGGGTTGGAAACCCATGACGTGTATGTGATGGGGTATATGAACCCAAAATCACGTAGTCTTTCAATTTTTTGTTTGATGGCCGCTTCTTTGGATGGGTGTAGTGGGCGTTTCTTTTGACATACAGGGGTGATATCAGGCCATGTGTTGATACGATGTTTAACAATAGAAGAATCAAGATCGGGTATCTTTGTGTATGACCAAGCAAAAATGTCCCGGTATTCATGGAAGAGAGATTTATAAGCTATGAGTTCTTCTGGGGAGCATGAGATGCCAATGGTGATTTCATATATGATTCCTGGTTTGACAGAAATGTCAATTTTGATAGTGGGGGAAATGTTGGCCATGTTGTCATCTTCAAAAGCATTAGGGGCAGGGATAGGGTTGTTGAACCTGTCTATATGCCCTGATGGGATGAAATCCTTAGTTTCTATTGCACATATGGAGGCTTGACTAGGATGGATGAAGGCTTCCTATGGGAGAAAGAGTGCTCTATGGTGGAGTGCATTCCATGGTCAATTGGGTGTAGTTAGTTCCTCGAGGATATCTTTGTCACAGTGGAAGGTGTGAGAATATAAGGGATCTAGGGAAGTAACCTTGGGGACTATCATCATGTGATGGTATTCAGGTGGTGAAGTTGTAGAGGAGGTATCCCAAATATGGTGTGATGGTGTGCTTGACATAAATCAAATGTACAGATACTATGGGTTAAAAATTGTGGTCGGTTGTAAGATTTCCTGGGGAAAATGAACCAGGGAATTGGGGGGATTTGGGGGAAAATCCTCATACAATCTATCCATGAACCATGGAGGGGTGGGAAGTAACTCAGGCTCAGGAGAGAGAATATGAATAATATCATGAGAACGAGTAGGGTGAATCACTTGTATCGCAGGAAGTGAGGGGTTTGAAGGATTTTGAATAAGGGCCATTTGGTGACGCTTGTATTTAATGATCGTAGGACACTGGTATGTGAAATGATCAAGTGATTCAGAAAGAGAGAAAGGGAATCTTATACATTCATTGACTAAGGTTGTGACATAGTGGATGTTAGTGACTTGAGTACTTAATTCCGTGGGTGGAGAGGGGTCTTGCTGAAAGCTCTAGCGTATCGTCGTTAGTGTCTGTCGAAACTGAGGTAGCGCAGGGAAATGATGAGTATAGTGGCTATACTATGAACATATGGCACATGCAAATTTATTTCCCAGCCCTTTACTTCTTGTTGTAGGGGATGTGGTGGTAGTACTAGGTGTGTTTGGTGAAGCGATAGGCGATGTGGTCGCTCGAGCGAGTTGAATTAGATTGTGTAACTTGGGGAGAGAGGGACATATATTTGTAGGATGTCCTTATCTCTGGCATAGTGCGCAAGGAGGTTGAACTTGGGGAGGAAGTGGAGTGGTAGGATCTCTCTTCTTCCGCCTTCCCCCAGCTATGACAGTAGGGTTGGCAGGTGGGGGTGAAGGTGGTGCAGTTGGAGTTAGTATTGGAATCTACATCAGGATTCCCTTAGGTTGGGGAGGGAGGGATGGTTGAGGGACCATCGTGGGTGGGTGTAGATACCATACCAGAATGGTGAGCACCGTGTTGGGAAGGGTCAGTGTGGCAGCTACCTGGAAGGCTTATACATCCGGTGGGGGGTAGAAGAAAGGGATTTGAGTGATGGCTTGGGGGACTGTCTCCCAAACCAGGATGTGACCTTCGGGTAGAGTGAAATTGGGGATAAGTGGTGTTGTAGGGTTCTCAGGGGGTTCCCGAGGTAGGATTTTTGTGAATAGTGGGATGTCAGGGAGTGAAGAAGCCTCAGTGGGAGGAATGGTATCACTAGTTTCCGTTTCATCAGAAGATATGACACACACTTGTGTTGAGGGATGTATGACTGGTGGTTCTTCATGGTATGTCCCTAGAAAGGATGGGTCCTTGAAAATTTCAGGGCCCATCTCGATGTGTGGGTAGGCGTCGGAATTAGTGTGGAAAAGAGGTAGGATGTTATCGATGTTGGAAGAAGGGTTGGGCTCGTAATGTGAAACTTGGTCAATGGTGATGATCTTCCCGTTATGGGGGAACATCATCATTCTAAACATAGAAGAGGCCACAGCCTTCATAGCGTACATGTAGTTATGTCCAAACAAGATGTTGTAATCAAGCAGGGTGTCGATAACCTCAATGACAATAAGAATGGTTTTTCCCCCGAGTTCAATGGGGACATTTTGAAATATCCCTTCAGGAGAGGATGGTTATCCATCATAATCTCTAAAAATGAATGGCGGATGGTATTAGCTTGGGGGAGCCAAGTTTCTACCATACAGTTTTGGACATGATGCATGTGGATGCACCTTCATCAATGATGCATCAATGAACTGTGATGTTTTGAATTTTGACTGGTATCTGAAAAGATACCAAAACAGGGAGACGGGGTTCCCCACAATCTAGATCAAAAGTGATGAGTCTAGTATCAGCAAGGTCGAATTCCCCCAAGGTGAAAAGTAATGATTTTTGTTGAGTGGGATAGGTTTGGAGAAATTTCAAGACTCACATGGCTGCAGGAGATTGCGCCAAGTCATCGACCAGATTGTAATTGTGTGTTTCCCTAACCTAAGGGTTGTTGACATTCCATTGTAATGGGATGTGAGGAATACGAAGGGGTGCTTCAGTGGTAGGGCATGGAATCATCAAAGGTTGCTCGACTATAATTGGAACTTCTTCCGAAGTAGTGGGAGTAGATTCAGGGGGTGCGTTGTATTGACGACTGCGTGTTTGTAGGATAATTTCTTCTTCGCTAGTGAGGAGGATAGTGTGATCTGTCGGATTCCCAGGGTTTTGATATTGTCCCATCTGTGGTGGGGCAGGGTGTACTTCTTGTTGAGTATTCATCACACCTTGATGTGGAATAGGGTTTTGCAACACCATCGAGGGTGGTTGTTGCAAATACCATTGTGGGGCCTGCTAAGGGGCAGGCAGCGCTGGAGGATGTGGCGCATTCATGGAATATTTCATCCATTTGAAGTTGGCTATTTGGGGGCAATGGTGAGTATAATGACCATGCTCACCGCAAAGGGCACGAGGGAAGTTACTCCAAAGTTTTTTTTTATTCCTCCCTTGGCATTTGTTGTTATTCCCCCCTTGGGGGTTCTGGTTCCCCTGATTCTCGTTTCCCCTAATAGGTTGGTTTTGTTGGGGGTTGTTTCCCCTTGGTCCTAGGTTATTATTGTTTTAGTTTTTCCCTTTATTTTTGGCATTATTCAACTGATGGGCCGGATTTTCCATAATCATTTATTCAAAATTTTGAAATTTTTGAATGGGAGAGGGCTGAACAAAGTTAACCTGAGTGTGTGGTTTTCCTTGTGGAGGGGAAATGGGATGTGGAGGACTAGGAAATGAGAAATATGGGTTATTTTGTGATATTGACCCATAGGGTACATAGAAAGGCGTATCACTTTCGCTAGTGCTCAGGGTGTAAGATAAGGTAGAGGGGGTACCATAACTTGGTTGAATGGTCAGGCACATCATGGGTGTTGACACAGGTCCACTCATGGGTGGGGGGGGAATAGAAGGGTATGGTTGTTGATAAGGGTGAGGAGGGTAATAAGAGGGTCCTCCATACACTGGTGGATGTTGGAGTGTACTGTACATAGGTGGTGGTTGGATGTACAGATTATGGTGTGTTGTGGTGCCAATCAATCCATCTGTTGAGTGATACATCCCAGGTTTGTCCTAGACGAATGGTATGGGTCTCAAGGTGTTAGGTAGTACCGTATATAAGTATCATGACTGTGAATAAATGAGGTCGTACTGTTGATCCTTGTTGATGGCTTCCTCTTCACTTTGGGGGAAGGTAGAGGCCACATCTTTGGCAAGGAGAGGGATGAGTGATCTGAGAAACCAATCGAGGCATTGTTGTTTGGTGGTTTCTACTTTGCATAAATGATGTTGTCAATGCCATTCATGAATGTGTTCGATGATATGTGTGGTTGAGGTTTGTTTAAAATAATAGAGTGGTTCTAGACCATTGTCATGGCGAATTGGTAGTTGAAAGAAGGTCAAAAATGTTTTGGCCAATGATTCAAAAGTCACATGGGACCTTGATTTTTTGTCTACATGCCACTTGGTTGATGGGCCTATGAGTGTGCACTGAAATAACCTTAATTGGATGGAGTCGTCCATGATGTTGTTTGAAGAGCACCATAGGTGGAAAGTCATGACATGGTTGGTAGGATCTTCTCTCGCCTTTCCTTCAAACTTGGGAATGTCCGAAGGTAGTTTGGTAGGCATTGCAGGCCATGTGGGGTCATGTAATATAGGATCGTTGGTGATCTTAATTATATCTGGTATGTTTAGGGAGGATAATTATGGCATCTGGAGTGGCGGTGGAGGGTTATTTCTAGAAATGGTGTGAGTGTTTTGTGTACCCGACCTGTGAGGGGGGTTAAGTGGGGTTGTACTTCCCCCTTGGGAAGAAGTTTCCCCCCCGCTTCCTTATAAAGGAGAGCTAGTGGATGGTTGTCCTTGGGAATTGGACCCAAGCAGAGATAATCCCAAGAAAGTAGCACTCACAGGGGTGTGAGAGGGTTGAGTCGATGAGTTGGCAAGACTAGGAACTCCCCCTAAAATAGGAGGGAGATTTAGCAAGCATATGGAATGACAGGGATTATGTGGGTCCCCTATGATGTTCGACTAACAAAGTGAATGTGTGAAAATGGTCATGAGAGAAATAAATAAACAAGAAACTTTGTATAACTTGGAACTTCACAATATTTTTCACAATCGCATGTAATCACAAGAGCATCATACATAAATCAATTGAAAAGAATCATATAAGTGGGTAGGTGTATTTTGTCTGTGTGGGATAAAAAAGAAAACAAATGCTCGTGTCCTAAAAAGACATAACATCCTTCCTCTCAAATAGCACTGGATTTCCAATAGCACTCAATAGTGGGGTCTGAAGCCACTGGAAGAGGAACTAGTGAAGGATGAAACAATCAATTATAATGAGGGGTAGATGGTGCATATCCCAAAAGAGCTGGCGATATTTCCCAATAGCCACACAAAATCTGATCAAGGTGTAATTACAACCGACAATTGCCACCTGGGTAGATGTCATAAAATTTGGCCACTAGGTACCTCGGTCAAAGTGAGACATTTAGATTCTCTGCCTCATAAATGGGTCATGGGTTGGATCCCATCCAAGAGGTGGGTGCCTTAATGGGGGACAGACAAAACAACTGGACCTCGCACTTCAACCCTTCACGGGTATCTCCCTACCGTATGGTGTTAGGAACACTTGACGTGGATGATTTTAAAGTTCCCTATTTGTTAAGTTCTAATGTTTGAAGATGTGAGAGCCAGATAATGGGGAGTTATTTGGATTCCTATCCCCAAGATCCTACCTAGACTCAAAAATTTCTTTTGGCACCTCCCATGGAGGAATACTTAGTGAGTTTTTAGAAAAATATTAGATGTGGTTGTTTGATATATTGGGGGTGTGAACCAATCTCGTTTGAATTAAGTGGGAGTGGATAATTCCTTAAAGAAAAAATGGGACGTTTTGAAATCCCTTTGGAGGATTCCTACTTCAATCTCCTCAATTCGAGATGAAATTATATGAGTGAATAGTGACTTTGTGTGTGAGCAAGTGATAAAATGTGCCAAATTTTTAATAAGTTAGGTGTCACCTTGCAGCATGTGGACTTCGTGTGGTCCTTACAAGTCTTGATTACCTATCTTACTAGATGCCATTGGTACAACCTTGAGAAATTTTAAAGTCCCTAGAGAAATAGCATGTGGACATATGGGTCCTTACCAATACTTTAAACTCCCTAATGTGATTTAATCTAAGAAAGATTTTAAAAACTATCCTATATTGAATGCATGTGGGCATGTATGGGCCCGTTACAATAATCTTTAAACTCCCATAGTGATGTAAACTAAGAAAGTAGCTTCAAACTATCCTATCTTTGCAAGATGTGGGCATGTATGGTCCCTTACAAATTTAAGATGTTTTTAAAAGAAACTAAGAGGGGGGGCTAGGGGGGCTTTGTCCTCTCCTAAAGATTTTGTTTTTAAGGGAGATGAAATTTTCCCTCAATCATTTCTATGATTCTCAAGATTGCTCTATGGTGCGGGATAAGAGCATACTCAATGATTGAAGTTTGATTTCTGGTCCCAATGAAAGTGTTTATATATGTGATAGTGAATGATTCCAACTTAACTTCTACAATCAAAACAAGCCATCCATGTGGAAACTCAAAGAAAAAAGAGGAAAAAATGTAGTTTTTAACCCCCTAAGTGCCTATGTTTTGACTAACCCTTCATGTGGAGAGGGAATCTAAGTGTGGTTCATATTATAAATTGAATAGAATCAATATTCAGAAGGCTAAGGGCCTTCAAACTATCACAAAAATCCCTTGCAATGTTGTATTTCTGGACAGATTCTCGGGTCACAAAGTAGACAGAGGTGCATGTGGTGCCAATGCGCAAAGAAATACTGACCTCTTGGCACACTTTTTGCATAATGCATTGAAAATCACAGTGTTGTTGGCACACGTTCTCGGAAGACGCACCCATGGGATGAAAAACCCGCGCACGTTCTGATACGTGGTCGGGGAGAAACTTTTGAATGAAATTATCTTATTCCAGCTTTGAATTTAGCCTTTTGCAGGTAGTCCTGGGCCGGTTATGATCCCTGTAAGGTAAATATATCAAAAGTAAGTGCTCAAACAACCCAAATAAAGAGGAAATTGATACCTTTCCCTAGTAGAGTTGCCAATCTATTGTATCATTTTTGCCACTTGAATGAGAAAAGGAGGGACACTTGTAAGTTCAGTTGGTTCAGCTGAACATGACAAAAGTTAGTGCAAGAGTTAGACACATCAAGAACAAGAAATAAATAAATAGCTAAGCTAATAACAACTAAAGAAATGAAACTACAATGCATAAGAAAACTAGAACCAAAATAAATCAAACAATTGACCAATAGTCATGCCACCAATGGATAGATTGTATTAGTGGGAAAACACCAAAGAGAAAGGGAGACTTATGGGTCCCCTCTTTCTCCAAGGGAGGGCTCTTGAATCCCCTATATGAGATCTTCTTACAAATGGGAAACTAAAAAGGAAATGGTGAAGAAATCCAAAGCTCATTCCCTTAAGAGGTGAGGTGAATAGCTCAATGAAATAAAACCAGTATGCTTCAAGAAGGAAAGAGGTTCCTTATAGGAGAATAAAGGCAACATAAAAATACAAATGGATTCTTGGAAATATAGTGCACCCATTTCTTCTTTTTATAGAAAATCTTTGAGGCATTATCCAACAGGTCTTTAGTGTGAACAAGGGTCCCTTTAGGGAACCTTTAGGTCTTTGACCATCGCCCCACTCAGATTTAGTTCATATTTGAGGGTCAAATCGACTTGGGAGATGAATCAGAAGTGGGTGAGAGGCTAACCAAAATCATAAATGCTTCGTTCTCAGGTGTGCACATCTTTTTGCATACACAGTTGCACATCGGGTGCATGTGAACTTTTCCTTCATTTTTGACTAGCGCATGTGCGTGCACATCCTTTATTTGCTGAGTGCATGTTGATTTTATAACCAGTTGTATAGTTTGTGCCCTTTGGAAATGCATATTTTGGGCCACAAATGAACTAATATGTGTTTGGAGATGCTCAATTCCTGTGACCATTTGCGGAAGAAATTTCAGTGATAACAACTATCTTCCCTAGAGAGGGAAGGGATTTATAATGTAAATGAGCAAGTCTCCTATGCCATAGCTTGCTCAAGATGATAGTATGATGTAACAAGGCTTGGACTAGTTGGATATTCAATATGTACAAACTGTTTTCTTGAACACCAATCACCCGGGTAGAATCCATGCATGAGTTCTTATGCCATGCAAGAACTTTTCCTTTAGAGAAAATAAACTTGTAGCCTTTATCCTTTAAGGAAGAAACAGACACAAGGTTCCTTTTCATCCCAGTTACATATAATACCTCACTTAATTGAAGTGGTATGTCAGAATCTATTTGGAAGGAAGAAGATCCAACTCCCTTCACAATATATCTGGAATTATCACCAAGTACAACATGTAGACGAGACTCTTTCTCTACAAGATCTGTAAGATGTTCTCTATATCCAGTCATGTGTCTGGAAGCACCACTATCAATCAACCAAATATCACTATTAGTATGAATCGTACCTGCGAGTGCTAAAATGAAGAATAATGCCTCATCCTTTATGCCTTCATCCCTCTGAGGTGGTTATGAATCAACATCAGCAGTGGAGGCATGTTGTCTTCCTTTCTTCCTGGTAGGAAACTTTCTCACAATATGTCCATACTTGTCACATTTGAAACATTGAATCCTTGATATGTCTTTTATTTGTTCATGACCTGGAGATGCTGAAGTTTTCTGGTCATTGAATGATTTGCTTAATATTATTTTTTTCTCTTCTTCCTTTCCATTTATGAGAAGAAAGGCCTTGATTTTCATCATGATGGGAGTCTTGCATGCCTTCGAATATAAGTTTGGTTTCCTCCTGAGTGTAGTCTGCCCATAGATGATCAAATTGAGGTAAATCTGTTCTTCCATTGATACTTTGGATGAATGGTTCTCGATGGCTTGGAAGAGAATTGAGAGTAATCATGACAAGCTATTTGTATGTTATGGTTTCTCCAATGGAACCTAAATGGTCTCTAATCTATAAAATATTCATGAAGAAGGTAGCAGTGGTGTCATCTTTCGTCATCTTGAGATTTTGAAGTTACTGTTTCAATGTAAGATCTTTGTTAGTGTTGTGTTGAGGGTTCCTAAATCCAATTAAATCAATATCAGGAACCAAACCTGCCATCAAGGCCCAATTATACTCTGCAACATTTGATATTGGAATCGTTATCCATATCTGTCGATCCGTCCAAATAATCGATGTGATTTACGTAGTGATTAACATGATATCTTCTTATATATAAAACTTTCTCCTTCAGTTTTAACATTATCTTTTTGTATTTTCTCTGTTAGACAGGTATGATTAAAAGATGTGTGTTGGTATAAACCATCTTGGTAAAAGGGAAATATTAACTACTGAAGAAGGATAAGCTTGGGATAACCCTTGTCCTCAAGCATGCAGACAAAGATTTTCACATCTATGACAATCCTAGTACTAATACATTAACTTGTTGGTATTCCAATTATTGACTGAGATACAATTACCGAAAGAAAACATACATGCAATAAATGATGGCAAGAAAAATAGTTTCCTTAACTCTAATCATCAATCACACATTAACACAATGATTTCCTTTCCATCATTAGAAACAAGAACTCTAAAAATATTGAATCAACTAACTTATCAATATATTCAAAAAATCATACTCATTATAGCATCCCTTCATGAAATAAATTTGGAAGTAATTCCTCTTCACATCCAATCACAAATGCCTTTGATGAAAAACATAAGTTTTTCTCTAGTCCTAAACATGAATTCTCAATTAAGGTAGTTTGGAAATATATCTTTACAATTCCAAAAATGAGGGTCTTTGCAAAAACCATCGACCTCTACTAAAAGGTCAATCCTCTTATTTATAACGAATCATTAACTAAAAATAGCTACCAAAAGTGCAAGATAAGTAAAACAAAACATTGCCACATGGCTCTTCCATATCTTTGTCTTCTAAGAATCATCAAATAGTTTCACTGAAGTGCATGACTCTTCTCATACTCTGACCATTTGACGAAGAGTTCCTCGCATGTGTTGGGATACAAAAATCTGTGTTGGTACATCTAGGCCGAAAGGACTTCTTTTAATTATATATCCCATTCCTAATACTTGACTATTTTTACCCTTAACTGCTGCAATACTACTCGAGCCTTGATCGTGTGTTCCATAAACTATTGTACTTGACCTGGAGCCATGCTCACCACCTTTGCTATATCTGCAGTCCATGTCGAGTCTTGTTCTGCATGTTGCTTGACAATGTCATGCAAGTCGACAAAGTCCTCGGGTGAGCCAAATTCTGGGGGGGTGATGTCTTTCATCTCCTGATTAATCTTTACCCAACTCCTTTCGTAATCAGTGCATTTTTCATGAATCTCTCGCTAAGGTTCCTGGGCCATTTTAACCCAGTATTCAACCTCTTTTCTGATCCAATCTATGTTTTTGTCCCTCAACACCTGAATGTCATGCTCTTTGATGAACGTCTGGTGGTTGGCTTTATCGGTGAAATTTTACCTACAATTAGAACATAGTTTAGAGACTGTGCAAGAAAATCGGATGCATATATAAATCATGACAGCCGAATTTGAAAAACTTGACCACATACCTCTACAACGTGTTTAACCTGGTTTTGATAATATGAGGATCAACACAGTCTCAAGACACTCGCTTTTATCCTTTGGATGCTCTGGAATTCAAACTTGTTCCCATAATGAATTTGTTCAAAAAATTTCTAGATATTTAAACACGGATGGAATTACCTTGTTGCATTAGCCATTCAATTCGAGTTATGAGTGAAATTTCATTAAATCTCCCACCATATATTCAAAGATGTTTAAATTTAAATTCATCATGGGTTGATGGCACGAGTTCAAGTTGTGGCGTGGTCTATAGATACCTTCAAATTGCGTTTGTTCAATCAGCGCATGAGGTAGAAGGAAACATAAGATGAAGCATTAAATGCTTTACTAAATGTATGAATCTGATTGTATCTTATGCCAAAAACATCCCATCATTTCTCTAGTCCAGCTGGTGAGTCGGGGGTCGAGGTTTTTCTTTGAACAATTTTGTTGATATCCTCTTGCAAAAGATTCGATGTTGAACAATCTTTCCATACAAAGATGATGTGGCTAGGTTGTCTTGGAGGTGTGACTAGGACATAGGAAACCTTAATATGACTCGAGACAAAACTAGGACATACGACACATTTATGTGATAAGGACACGTGGCACTTGAGATTGACATCTTCATTTACTCATGTTAATCAGAATCGAGACTTTATTTAATCCACATGCTCTAACAACTGATCCTGTATTGTCGACGCCGAAAAGTATCAAGGATCGATGATCGACGATCAACCTACCCAAGTTCTCCCGTATCAACTCTCTCGAGAAAGTCATGATGCCAAAAGTGTATCGGGGATCAGTGATATGTTTATCACAGAAAACAAATGATTGTTTTAACCCTTCTAGATTTCTCCGACCCTGATAAAGTGCATCGTTCATCGATTATCAGTGATTTCTTTACGGACTTTTTCCTTGTCTATCCTTCCCATATTTTGGCGACGCCGATGGGGATCATCTATCACTTGAATTTTTGTGGTGAATAAATTTATGCAAAACAATTCTGCCTCCTACCAAAATCGATTATGCATCAAATATTGATGAATATTGTAACTTTGTGGCCACTTTACCTGCTTGAATTTCACTGAAACCAAACACAAATGCATTAGGTGCAATGTTAGCTACAGATTCTTAGTTAGGATGTCAAGTTCTTTTAGACAAAAGGTTTCATGTAACAAGCTCAAAAACTCTAACCTGACTGATAAGAGTCATGAAAACAAACCAAAATAAACCACCCCCCCCATGTGAACTCAATTTAGACAGTAAAAGAAAATAAGTGGTACCCAAAAAGTGATAAAATTTCATAAGGCTTTTAGGGTGTGTTGAGCGCTCAACAAATGGTGACTTACAGGGAAAAAGTAGAATCTTTGTTCCTTCACTAGGTTTAGTTGATGCAGAAGCAGGTTAAGAACTTAACTGGTTTTGTTTTTATCAAAGTCTCTTCTATCCTTTCGTTTGAAATTCCCCGTATTCGTGTATTCGGGAATGCCTATGGGGTTTCAACCTTTATTCCACCTTTGTTCCTTTTGACCATGACCCACACCCCCTTTTGACAATAACTGAGTAAAGCATTCACTATCACCGGGCCTTTTAATTATCATCATTCACTTGTTGCGTTGTTGTTCTGCTGCCAGTGAGCGTCCATAGCCCCGACAAAGTCAACCCAACATCAGATACCTTTCTCTACTACCAATGAGCGTCAATATCCTTAATGGATTTATCTACATACCCTCTACTACTTTTCACTCATTTTATATAATTGATTTATTTTCGAAAGAGATGCCCTGAGCGAGTCGGAGAGGAGGACATATGTTTTCTGCAAGATGAGATGGTTAAGGTGAAATTTTATAGCTTTGTCTTGAGGTCCATGTGGTCCTTTCCAGCTTTCTATCTTTCCCTTTAGGTTTTAACAAACCACCAGGCGGACACTTCATCACTATCCAAGGTTGTTTATTTTCAAAGGTTAGATACCAAACTCCTTTAAGACAACAACAATTCAGCAAGTGTTTCTTGTGTTGTTTGTAAGCATGAGTCAGGAACAAAGTTTGTTATATCGTATGAATTAAGTTCAACCAATTCCTTGTGGAACACAACTTCAAAGTGCAAGAAATAATAGAAAAGAGAAAAAATAAATAAAGGACTCTGCAATCAGCCTACCTAAAAATAAAATGACATGAAAATACACACACAAAAATTTAGTTATTTATTATTTTATTTTATTTATTTATTTTTTATTTTGTAAAAGAAATATTGTTTTAGGGCTTAACCATTCACTGGGATGGCGTCAGGTCCCCCCCTTCATATTTTGCAATAGATACGTCCCTGGCCCAAGTTTCTCGATTACCTCAAAATGTCCTTCTAGCGCCAATTCTATTGAGGGGTCCTAAATCCCTTTAACTCAACAACATGAACCAAACCCACCATCGAGGCCCAATTAGACTTTGAAGTGTTTGATAGTGGGATGGTTCTCTAGATCTATCATTTTGGCCAAATAATCGATGGGATTTACGTAGTGATTGACATGATATCTTCTTATGAAAGTTTCTCCTTAAGTTTTAATGTTCTCTTTTTGTATTTTCTCTGTTAGACAGGTTTGATAAAAATATGTGTGCTAGTACAAACCAGCTGGGTAAAAGGGAAGTCTTAACTACTGAAGAAGGTTGAGCTTGAGATAACCCTCGTGCTCAAGCATGCAGACAAATATTTCCACACCCGTGACAAGCCTAGTACTAATACATTAACTTGTTGGTATTCCAATTATTGACTGAGATACAATTATCAGAAGAAAACATACATGCAATAAATGATGGCAAGAAAAATAGTTTCCTTTACTCTAATCATCAATCACATATTAAAACAATGATTTTCTTTACATCATTAGAGACAAAAACTATAAAAATACTGAATCAAATAACTTATAAATAGATTTAGAAAATCTTAGTCATTACAACATCCATTCATGAAATAAATTCGGAAGTAATTCCTCTTCACATCCAATCAAACACTCCTTTGATAAAAAACAGAAGTTTGTCTCTGGTCTTAAGAAAGACTTCTCAATTAAGGTAGTTTGTAAATATTTATTTACAATTCCAAAAATGAGGATCTTTGCAAAAATCATCGACCTCTACTAAAAGGTAAATCCTCTTATTTATAATGAATCATTAACTAAAAATAGCGATCAAAAGTGCAAGCTAAGTAAAACAAAACATCACCACATGGCACTTCTGTCTCTTTGTATTCTAAGAATCATCAAATAGTTTCATTGAAGTGGATGACTCTTCTCATATTCTGACCATTTGATGAAGAGTTCCTTACATGTGTTGGCATACAAAAATTTGTGTTGGTCCATCGGGGTCGAAAGGATTTATTTTACTTCTATGGCTCATGCCCGATACTTGACTATTTTGACACTTAATTGTTGCAATACTACTTGAGCCTTGATAGGGCATTCCATGAACTGTTGTACTTGACCTAGTGCCATTCTTGCCACCTTTTTTATCACTGCAGTCCATGCTGAGTCTTGTTCTGCATGTTTCTTGACTATGTTATGCAATTCAACAAATTCCTCGGGTGATTCAAACTCTGGGGGGACGATGTCTTTCATCTCCAAGATTAATATTTACCCAACTCCTTTCACAATCATCCCATTTCTCTTGAATCTCCCGCTGAGGTTCCTGGGCCATTTTCACCTAGTATTTGGCCACTTTCCTTATCCAATCTATGTTTTTGTCCCTCAACACCCTTATGTCATGCTCTTCGATGAACGTCTGGTGGTTCGCTTTCTCGGCGACAAATTACCTACAATTAGAAAATAGTTTAGAGACTATACAAGAAAATCGGATGCATATATAAATCATGACCGCCAAATTTGATAAACTTGAACACATACCTATGCATCTTGTTTAACCTAGTTTTGATAATCTAAGGATCAACACAGTATCGAGACACTCGCTTTTCTCCTTCGGATGCTCTAGAATTCGAACTTGTGCACATAATGAATTTGTTCAAAACTATTCTAGAGATTTAAATAGGGATGAACTTACCTTGTCACATTAGCCATTCACTTTAGGTTATGAGTGTAATTTCATTAAATCTGTCGTTAGATATTTAAATATTTTTAAAATTAAATTCATTGTAGGTTGACGGCGCGGGTGCAGGTTATAACATGGCTTGTCTGCAGTTTCAAATTGTGGTTGTTCAATCGACACACAAGGTAGAAACAAACGTTAAATGAAGAATTAAATAGTTTATTAAATGTCAGAATCTGATCATATATTATGCTGAAAACATCCCATCGTTTCACTAGTTTAGTTGGTGAGTCGGGGGTCAGGGTTCTTTTTTGAACAATTTTCATTGATATCCTCTTGCAAAAGCTCTGATGTTGAATGATCTTTTTGTATAGAGTTGACATGGCTAGGATATCTTGGAGGTGTGACTAGGACATAGGAAACCTTAAGACAACTTGAGATGAAACTAGGTCGTACGACACCTTTACATAATAAAGACACGTGGCACTCAAGACCAACATCTTCATTTACTCATTTTAATCAGAATCAAGACTTTATTTAAGCTACATGCTCTAAAACCTGATCCTATATTGACGATGACAAAAATAATCAAGGATCGATGATCAACCTGCCCAAGTGCTCCTCGATCAACTCTCTCGAAAAAGTCTCGATGTTGAAAGTGTATCAGGGATCGGCGATATGTTTATCGCAGACAAAAAATGATTGTTTTAATCCTTCTAGATTTCCCAACCCCGATAAAGCACATCGGTCATGAACTATCAGTGATTTCTTTATGGATTTTTTCCATGTCTATCCTTCCTTTATTTTTTCAACACTGATGGGGATTGACTATCTCCTGAATTTTCGTGGAGAATAACTTTATGAAAACAAACTGTGCCTCCTACTAAAACCGATGATGCATCGACGATCGACAACTATTGTAACTTTGTGGCCACTTTACCTACTTTAATTTCATCGGCGCCGAACACAAGCGCGTTAGGTGCAATGTTAGCTGTGGATTCTTAGTTAGGATTTCAAGTCATTTTAGACACAAGGTTTCATGTAACAAGTTCAAACACTCTGAACTGATTGATAGGAGTCATGAAAGAAAAAAAAAATAAACCACTCACCCGAACTCAATTTAGATAGTAAAAGAAAACAAAAGATACCCAAAAACTGATAAAATTTCATAAGGATTTTAGGGTGTGTTGAGCGCTCAACAAATGGTGACTTACTGGGTGAAATATGAATCTTTGTTCCTTCCCTAGGCTTAGCTGATGCAGAAGATGGTTAAGAACTTAACTGGTTTTGTTTTTATGAGAGTCTTTTCTATCCTTGCATTTGAAATTCCCCTGGTTCATAAATTCAGGCTTTCCTATGGGGTTTCAACCTTTATTCCACCTTCGTTCCTTTTGACCACTACCCATGCCCCCTTTTGAAAAGAACTGAGCAAAATCATTCACTGGAACCAGGAATTTTTGTTATCATCATTGATTTTATGCGGTGTTTCTCTACTGCCAGTGAGCTTCCATAGCCCCAGTAGAGTTGTCTACATACCCTCTCCTACTTTGCACTCATTCGATATAGTTTATTTATTTTCGGCAGAGATGCCCTGAGTGAGTGGGAGAGGAGGACCTCTGTTTTCTACAAGATGAGATGGTTAAGGTGAAATTTTCTAGCTCTGTCTTGAGGTCCATGTGGTCCTTTCCATCTCACCATCTTTCCCTTTAGGTTTTACCAGACCACCAGGTGGACACTTCATCACTGTACAAGGTTTTTTATTTGCAAAGGTTATATACAAAACTTCTTTAAGACAACAACAATTCACCCAACATTTCTTGTGTTGTTTGTAAGCATGATTCAGAAACAAAGTTTTCTACACCGTATGAATTAAGGCCAACCAATGCCTTACGGAACACAAATTCAAAGAGAAAATAATACTACAAAAGAGAAAACATAAATAAAGGACTCCACAATCAGCTTACCTAAAAAACAAATGACATGAAAATACACACAATTTATTTATTTTAACATAAATATTGTTTTAGGGCTTGGCCATTCACTGGTAGGGCATCAGGTTTCCCCCTCATATTTTGAAACTGATACATTCCTGCCCCAAGTTTCGCAACTACCTAAAAAGTTCTGAGCCATAGATTCTAAAACTTCGAATGTTTTCCCTTCAGCTCATTCGCTTTGTACCATATCAGGACTAAGTCTCCTACTTCAAAATTATTCTCTTTGGCCTTATGCTTGTCAAACCACCTTTTAACTATCTATTGATGAGTGATGAACTTTAATTTTTATTTCTCTCTTTCTTCCTCTAGCATGAGGAGAGTATAAATTCTTTGTTGAATAACTGATGAGGGTTTTCCTCCAAAACCCTGAGCAAGCTGAAGAGATGGAATATATAGCTCATTCGAGAGAATGGCTTCTTGTCTGTATATCAGAAAGTATGGGGAATTACCTATAGCTTCATTGGGTGTTACTGTATTGGCCCATAAGGAATTATACATTGAACTATGCCAATTCCCTTGAGTGTCTGCAACTATTTTCTTCAATATCCTTACTAGGTTCTTATTGGTTGATTTTTCCATTCCATTCCCCTGTGGATAGTAGTTTGTAGAGTATCTGATTATGATTCCTTTATCTAGAGAGAACTTTGTTAATCGGGTGGAAGAAAAGTAAGTAGAATTATAGAAATAAGAACAAAAGGAATATTGAACCTTGTGATCAATTGTTGTTCTATGAATTGGATCACCACCTTTTCGTTTACATGATTTAGAGGGATGACCTCTTCCTATTTCATGAAATAGTTCGTGGGAGTCAATATGTATCTATGTTATTTTGAGTAAATCAGTGTAATTTCTCCTATGACATATAACCCCCATTTCTTGAATGGTCTGGAGATGACCACAGGTTGGAGTGGGACAGCTGCTCTCTTTTCCCTCCCTGCGCTCATTTGACAAGTTTTACAGTTTCTAGCGTGTGTGTGAGCATCTCTAAATAGAGTAGGCCAATAATAGTCGGATCTCAATATCTTGTGAGCGGTGGTATTCTCTACAAAGTGTCCACCTGCAATACCATCATGGATCTCCTTCATAACCTTGTTTGCGTCTTCACATTCGAGACATCTTGGAAGTACCCCATCATAATTCATGCGGAAGAGCACCGAATTTATGATGTGATATTGTGTCAATTTTAGTCTGAGAGATCTCCTTTCCTTAGGGTTTAGGTTTTCTCAGAAAGTCCTGTGATGTAGGAGATAAGTTATTTTATCATACCAATATTCCTTCCATGGGGGAATATATAAATATTCATTACACCATAACACCAATTCATTCTCCCACCCAAGGTCTTCATTTTCTTGGTCCTGGGCTTCAACAACCAATTTACACAATCCTTGTCCTTTAACCAGTTTGGAAGGTTTTATATATAGATCAAATTCTTGGACCACTGCCATCCAGTTTCCTCTTCTTTCCCCCATCTCATGTTGAGTGAATAGGGATCAAACTACAGGATGAGGCACAATGACTTTGGTGTGGTTTTTTAGGATGCAAGATCTGAAATTTTTTACTGCCTTGTACATTGCATAAGTTTGTTTGTCTATAGTAGGGTAATTTAGTTCGGTCCCTTGGATATTAGTGCTTATAAATGAGACCGACACCTCATTGTTATCATCATCCTTCTGAGTCAATACTGCAACTAACGAATGGTCAAAGGAAAAAGTATAGAGGAAAAACTATCTACTAAATTCAGGACTTCGCAACATTGGAGCTTGAGACATTGTAGTATTAATATTTCTGAAAGAAATTTTTCATTCATCATCCCACTTAAATTCAACATCTTTGCAAATCATTTTTTGTAAGGTTTTTATAGTTTCAGTGAAATCGAGGGTGAACTTCCTTACAAAATTGATTTTCCCAAAGAAGGATTGCATAGAATTTTTCTTGTGGGGTAAGGGATGCTAAGCTATTGCCTTAATTCGTCCTGGGTCTATGTGAATTCCTGATTTATATATAATATGACCTAGTAGATTCCCCTCTTAGACACCAAATATATTTTTCTTAGGGTTTAAATATATACTATATTTCCTACACCTTTCAAAAATCTGGGTTAGGTGTTGGATGTGATCTTCTCTATTATTTGAGTACATAGTCACATCATTAAACTAAAATACTACACATTTGTTGATTAGTCCCGGAAAATCTACATCCATGGCCCTTTGGAAGGTTTCCCCTACATTGATTAACCCAAAGGGCATGCGTTTATAAGCAAAGGTTCCCCACTTGGTTCAAATGGTAGTTTTTAATAGGTCTTCCTCTGAAACTAGGACTTGGTTGTAACCTAAAAACCCATCCAGCGGGGAGAAAATCTCATAACCAGACACGGTCTGCAAGAGTTTCTCCATCAATGGGACTAGGTAGTTGTCCTTTTTGGATGCTCTGTTGAGTTTTCTAAAATCCACACACTGGGTAGTTGTCCTTTTCGGATGCTCTATTGAGGTTTCTAAAATCCACACATAGGAGAATCTCCCTAGATTGTTTCCTGACCAAAACCAAATTTTCTACCCAGGGAGAGTGTCTAACCTAAAATATAATTTTAGCATCTAGTAATTTATTTAACTCCTTACACATGAGGGGTTCAAGAGATGGGTGGTACTTTCAAAGCTTCTGTTGGAAGGATTTTACTCTAGGTTTTAACATGATTGTGTGCTAGATAATATGAGTATCATAAGTTTTCAGATCTCGGTAGAACCACGCAAAAACATCTTGATATTCTCTGAAATGTTTTAGATAGGCCTTCCTTTCTTATTTAGAAAATGTCTTGCCTAAATTTATGTTTTTATGTTTTTCCAGGGTTCCTATGTTTATGATCGCGTACATGGGATAGTATCTCCCTGTCTTTGTGTTTGTTGAACCTTTAAATCTTTCCCTTAAGTCAAAGAGGTTTTCCAAATTGGCTACCCCTTTCGATATCGTGTGAAACCTAGGTTTGTTAGTCGAGTGATCTGTTCTACCTCTTTATTCATGGGAATCGATTTCTACTAGTTGTTCGTGGAATATTTCATTGTCAATAGCCAGATCTTTAAAATTTTCCTGATTGGTTAAAAAATTTATGATATGTTCATCTCCTTCAAATACCTTCCAATTAGAAATATTCTAAAGGCTTCATAGAGTAGCTCCACAGTGAACCAAGAGGCTTCATAGTATTCTAAAGGGGATAGCCTCAAGGCGGCAGTGGCTAGGGAATCAACAAGAGTATTTTGTGTTCTGGGGATCATTGTAATGTTGAAGGCTTAAAAATGTTCTATTAGCCTGTGCACTTCTTGTTGATAATTACTCAGGTGGGGAGAGGTGCAGTATATAGTGTTCCTTACTTTCCTAATGATGATTTCAAAGTATCTGAAAATCTTTAGGTCTTTAACGTTTAAGTCTATGGATTTCTTCATCCCTTGCACTAAAGCTTCATACTCGACGATGTTATTAGTGCATTCAAATTCTAGTCTACAGGATGGGAAATTTAATTTCCCCTTCGGATCAATGAGGATACACCCTGCTCCTGAACCTTCTTGTGATTTAGACCCATCAAAGTACAAGGTCCATACTTGCGAGCAATAATCATCAACTTCTCCATGCTTACTAAATTCTTCCTCTCCCCTTTTTTCATCTGGGGTTTCCAACAGAGGTTCTTGCAGAAGAGGGTTTATTCCGCCGTTGTTGTTACATTTTATTGAAAAGTCATTTCATAGTTTTGAGTAAGAGGAACATTAGATGAGAGAGGGGGGAATTACCTAAATTGAAATCGTAGGAGTAGTTTCCTATCATGGGGAAATATGTCGAAGAGGGTTCATTGAGGGCTTTTAAATCGTTGACAATATTTTTGTGATACCTTTCCCTATCAATCCTAATCATGTTTGTGTGTCCATTTAATGGAAACCAAAGGTGAGCCCAGTCTATGCAAAAGTATCCATTCAATTTTTCAGACCAATCTTGACTAAGTAGCAGTCCATAATCTTCTGATATATCTAATACAATGATGTCAATTACTTGAACAAATTTCGGGTGTGTGGCCATTCTGATCATGACATCCTTGAGTTCTCCCATAACTTTCACTTGGGTTCTATCTAGTTGTATCACATGTTTATCACTTTTGAGAGGGATTGTGTTTAATTTATTCCAGGTAGATAATGACATCACATTAGAGGATGCCCTTGAGTCAACTAAACAATTATGGAGGTTTATGTTGAATACTTCAAATGTCAAGAGGAATGGTGGGACAAAAGGCTTTCCTTTTTTATCTTCAGAGAACACATTTAAAGTTGGTTTATTTCTTAGATCTATGGGGGATGGATTCTCTCCTTGGGTAGTGCTTGTTATAGGAGTTTCTATTGACTTCAAGGATTATAACAGAAAGTCATTTTGTTGAGGAATTCTACACATGTCCATGACTGATACATTTTCTTTTAATCTTTTTAAATCTTCTAATATGTTGTAGTATATCTTGGGTGATTCTCATGTATGGATGTTTATAGGATTTATTTGGGAGACAAAAGGTTCTTTCGGGTGATTTGGATGTTCTCTAAGTTTAGGCAATGGTAAGGTCGTTTGAGACCGGATGACCCCTACTTCATTTTTTCATAGCCAAGACCTCAGCGGGTGGTTCTTGAACCTCAAATAGATCATCGGGATGCATTGGCAGGTCTGGGTCCCACAGTAGCATGGTTGTTTCTTCTGACGGTTCAAATTCTTCCCGATCAACAATATTCATCGTTGAGCCGCTTGATTGTTTGGTAACATAATCCTTATCTAGGAACTGATTGGCCATCAAGTTCATGAAATGCACCCATTGTGGACAGTCTCTTTCAGAATGTTTCTCTTGGTAATAGGTACAGAAAGAGTCAGATACTACATTTCCTGGGTTAATGTTTAAGATGGTTGGGGGAGGTTCAATTCCTTTGAACAATGGGTTCCTCTTAAAAAAAGGTCTATAGGGCATTTTTCCTTGGTTTCCTTCCCCTATACTTCTTTTCATGTCTATTATTTCATTTGACAACTTATTTATCATCCGTTGTAGGTCATCTATGTCTCCACTTCTCTTTTCGGGCCTTGGTTCTATTTGTTTCCTTGGGGGTCTGGCCAATAAGATCACTCTCCTAGGTGAAGGTTGAGATTCCTTCTTAAATAATGAGACCTGGCCTTATTTACATCCATTCATTTGGAATTGAATTGTTTTGGCTTCCTCAAAATTATCAGCTAGGGTTGTTTTGGCAGCCCTTTTTACAAACATGGAAATGGAAGTAGGGAGAGCATTAGTGTATACTTTGATTTGCAACTCCTGGGTGGGTTTAACTTCGGGTTGGAATTTGTTTAGGATAGTGGTGAATCGTTGATTGAAGTCTTTAAACTTCTCTTTTGAACTCATGGTGGCGGCGAACAACTCAACCATCAAAGCTCATGTAGTGGTTTCTTTTGCGAATTTGTCTAAAAAATCCTTTTAAAACTTCGTCCAAATAGTTATGGACCCTACAAGCAAGTTAAAATTCCATGTAGAGGATAAATTCTCAAAGGTATAGGGGAAAATCCTGCATACTACATATTCATGTTGGACATTCTTCAGTCTAATATCTAGTATAAACTTTTTGATATGATCTTAAGGAAATCCCGAGGTTTCAGGGTCAAATTTAGGGAGTAACTTTTATGGATGTTGGGGAAGGTCATGTACTCATCCGAAGATTTCCAGAGCATCTCTGGCCAACCAAGGTTTATTATTTTGAGTTGGGTTTCCCCTTTATTCATTATGATCATTGTTATCCTCCATGTCATCTGACTCTGAAGCTGAGTGATCTAAGTTAAAACCTTCCTCGTCAGATTCAAAATCATCGAGTTGAGAGAAGTTACTAGTTGGTGTTTCAGGGACTAGATTGAGGGCATGTTCAATCTCGGTGAGGGATAAATATATCAGGTATTCTACTATTTGAAGAAAAACCTGGTCGGGGGTTTCAACCACTGGTCTGCTTACTTTTTTTCTGCGAGGAAGTAACAAAGCTAAGGGTAGTACTCTAATTTGTCGGGTGTAATATCTTGTGATTATTATGAACTGGTTCAACTCCTCATGGGAAAGAGCATAAGGTATTTCAGAGAATAAATGTTCTTCCTCTTGTTGGGGTGAGTTACTCTTTTTAGGAGTACTCAATGTAGCGGGTTGTCTTTAAAATGACTAGCCATGCATGTGGGATGTTTTGACTCTATAGGTTGTGTGAAATATTATATCAGAAATATTTTTAACCATTCATTCATTCAGGCCCTCCTTCTAGTGCCAATTCTATTGAGGGGTCCTAAATCCCTTTAACACAATAGAAGGAACCAAAACTGCCACCGAGGCCCAATTAGACTCTGCAATGTTTGATAGTGGAATGGTCCTCCAGATCTGTCGATCCGACCAAATAATCGATGGGATTTATGTAGTGATTGACATGATATCTTCTTATGAAAGTTTATCCTTCAGTTTTAACGTTCTCTTTTTGTATTCTCTCTGTCAGATGGGTCTGATAAAAATATGTGTGCTAGTATAAACCAGCTGGGTAAAAGGGAAATCTTAACAACTGAAGAAGGTCGAGCTTGGGATAAGCCTCGTTCTCAAGCATGTAGACAAATATTTTCACATCTGTGACAAGCCTAGTACTAATACATTAACTTGTTGATATTCCAATTATTGACTAAGATAAAATTATCGGAAGAAAACATACATGCAATAAATTATGGCAAGAAAAATAGTTTCCTTAAGTCTAATCATCAATCACACATTAACACAACAATTTGCTTTCCATCATTAGAGACAAGAACTATAAAACAATTGAAGCAACTAACTTATCTATAGATTCAAAAAATATTACTCATTACAACACCCATTCATGAAATAAAGTCGAAAGTAATTCCTCTTCACATCTAATCACACATGCCTTTGATGAAAACAGAAGTTTGTCTCCGGTCCTAAAAAATAATTCTCAACTAAGGTAGTTCTGAAATAGTTCTTTACAATTGCAAAAATGAGGGTCTTTGCAAAAACCATCGACCTCTACTAAAATTTCAATCCTCTTATTTATAACAAATCATTAACTAAAATAGTTATAAAAAGTGCAAGCTAAGTATAACAAAACATCGCTTCCATCTCTTTATCTTCTAAGAATCATCAAATAGTTTCACTGAAGTGGATGACTCTTCTCATACTCTTAGAATTTGATGATGATTTCATCGCATGTGTTTGCATATGGAAATATGTGTTGGTCCATCGGGGCCTAAAGGATTTCTTTTACTTCTATGGCCTGTGCCCGATACTTGAAAATTTTGACACTTACCTATTGTAATATTTCTCAAGCCTTGATTGTGTGTTCCATGAATTGTTGTACTTGACCTGGTGCCATGCTCTCCACCTTTTCTATCTATGCAGTCCATGCCAAGTCTTGTTCTACATGTTGCTTGACTATGTCATGCAAATCGACAAATTCCTTGGGTGAGCCAAATTTGGGGGGGCGATGTCTTTCATCTCCGGATTAATCTTTATCTAGATCCTTTCGCAATCAGTCCATTTCTCCTAAATCTCCCATTGAGGTTCCTAGGCCATTTTCACCCAGTATTAGACCTCTTTCCTGATCTGATATATTGTGCTATCCCTCAACACCCAAATGTCGTGCTCTTCGGTGAACGTTTGGTGGTTGGCTTTCTTGATAGTATTTTACCTGTAGTTAGAACATAGTTTAGAGACTGTGAATGAAAATCAGATGGATATATAAATCACAACCACTGATTTTGAAAAACTTGAACACATACCTATGCAACTTGTTTAACTTGGTTTTGATAATTTGAGGATCAACACAGTCTCAAGAAACTCGTTTTTCTCCTTCAAATTCTCTGGAATTCAAACTTGTGCGCGGAATAAATTTGTTCAAAACCGTTCTAGAGATTTAAACATGGATAAAATTACCTTGTCACATTATCCATTAAATTTGGGTTATGAGTGTAATTTCAGTAAATCTGTCATCGGGTATTGAAATATGTTTAAAATTAAATTCATTGAGAGTTGATGGCACGGGCATGGGTTGTAACGTGGCCTATCCATTGTTTAAAATTGTGATTGTTCAATCAGTGCACAAGGTAGAAAAAAATGTGGGAGGAAGCATTAACTAGTTTATTAAATGTTAGAATCTGATCATATCTTATGCCGAAAACATCCCATCGTTTCGCTAGTCCATATGGTGAGTTGGGGGGCAGGGTTCTACTTTGAACAATTTTTCCTGATATACTCTTACAAAATCTCTAATGCTGAATGATATTTATGTAGAGAGATGACGTGGCTAGGTTGTCCTGGAGGTGTGACTAGGACATAGGAAACCTTAATATGACTCGAGATGAAACTAGGTCGTACGACACCTTTATGTGATAAATACACATGGAACTCGAGACTGATGTCTTCATTTAATTTTGTTAATCAAAATCAAGACTTTATTTAAGCTGCATTCTCTAAAACCTTATCATATCTTTTCAATGATGAAAAGTATCAAGGATTGGCGACCGACGATCAACCTGCTCTAGTGCTCCCAAATCAACTCTCTCAAAAAAGTCTCAATGCAGAAAGTGTATCAGGGATTGACCATTGGTGATGTGTTTATCGCAAACAAAAAATTATTGTTTTAACCCTTCTAGCTTTCCCCGGCCTCGATAAAGTGCATTGGTAATCATCTATCAATGATTTCTTTACGTATTTTGTCCATGTCTATCCTTCCCATATTTTGTCGACGTCGATGGGGATCGACTATCTCCTGAATTTTCATGGTGAATAACTTTATGCAAACCAAATCCGCCTCTTACCAAAATCGATGATGCATCGACGATCGACGACTATTGTAACCATGTGGCCACTTTACCTGCTTGAATTTCGTTGACGCCAAACACAAGCGCGTTAGGTGTAATTTTAGCTGTGGATTCTTAGTTAGGATGTCAAGTTCTTTTAGATACAAGGTTTCATGTAACAAGTTCAAACACTCTGAAATGAATGGTAAGAGTCATGAAAACAAAACAAAATAAACCATTCCCCCCATGTGAACTCAATTTAGATAGTAAAAGAAAACAAGTGGTACCCAAAAAGTGATAAAATTCCATAAGGCATTTAGGGTGTGTTGAGCGCTCAACATGTTGTTTCTCTCAAAAATATTATTCAATGCATCATTCATTTGATAAGTTGTCTTCAAGTTATAAATGTAAGGTAGTAGATGATCTCTTACGAGTAGATGATTTTCTTCCTAGCTTTGACATCATTTATCTTCCATTCATCCTTCTCTTCATCGGTTGTTGTTGTTGGTAGAGTTCCTCCTATCAACTTCAATAGGTCACTCTCTTCTAGAGTGATATGTAATATTAAATTATAGGAGTTTAAGTTGCTTGATCCATCAAGCCTATCTTCCACCAAATTTTTGTTCCTCATGGCATGTAGATTCTTCAAAAACCCTAATGGCTAGGCTAGAAGCACTAGCAATTTTCAAGAGGAAGTTTCTAGGAGGTTCATTGGACTTATGACTACCAACAAGAATCCCTACAGAGTAAAAATAACCCCAACATGCTACAAAACTACCCCAATGAATTGCATAAACCCTAATTTTTGAGTGCAAACGTAGGACAACAATCTACAAAAGAACGAGGGTGATTTTCTAGAAAGTATGGTTGGCCTATTGGAGGAGGTCAATGTTTGTGAAAAATTCTTCTTCAGGTGTGCTGCTATAATACCATGTTTAATTTTCTAATGGCTACTCAAGCACATGTATTTTATTTTCAATTTAGCATGAACTTGAACCATAAACAATGCAACAACAAAAAATACAATAGTTGCAGTAAACCAATATCACAAGAAGAATAACCATGCACAAGACACAATAAGTTATCCTGGGAAAACCCTTCTCAAACAAGGGGAAAAACCCAACAATCCTTTTCTATAAATTCAAGAGAAGATCACCCTCACACCATAAACCCTAGTGCACACAATAGGGTTCTCTATGACCAAGAAAGATAGCACATGAAAAAGTGTGCACTAAATTTCATCTCTCCAATGCATTGTCAGTGAATGAGATGAATGAGGTGAATGATCCATAATGGGGATCATTCACTAATAAATACAAAACCTAACGCATGAGTACATGTTTCTCTTCATTGGAAAAATAGGGTCGACTTATATAAATGAATAATACAATTCATAATTACATAATACATAAATTTATTTTCACAATGGGGTCGACTTGTACTCTTCACAATACAAATTAGGATTTTACAATAGTTTTAATCTTTGAAAATATATCAAGGGATCTCACAAACATCCTCTAGTGCTCTGCCACTAGGAACAAGTCGACATGTGATCAACCATAGAGGATGCCACTCTCAAATACATCAACTCAAATAAATCCATAGGAGTACGAACTAGAGATCCATCTCAAGTCGACTCAACTAAGTCCATAGGAGTCCAAAAGGAGACCATCTCAAGTCATCTCAACTCAGTCTAGAGGAGCATGACAAGAGACCAACACACGTCATCTCAATTCATTCCAGAGGAGTATGACACACCTATCACATATGCATTCTCACAAATAATATTAACTTAGTCCAGAAGAGTATGATTTGGAGAATGTCTCATGAAGTTTCAATATTCAAAATATAACACCTTGTGTATGATGGCACTTCAGATTTGTGTAGCTTTTTGGTTGAACAGGAGGATAAAGTCATGCCAGAATAAAGAACTTTAATACTTTATATCACATTAATATCCTCTTCATCTAGATGGTGGGCCACCCATAAGGGTAATTTATCTTCCTAGGGAGAAGAAACATGTGCCATCTAGAATCACTTTATTCCCCCTTCATAGATTACTTCGTTGAATCCACAACAATTAGTTTTGAAATTATATGATGGTATTTCTGAACCAAGGGAGCATGTTGCGCACTGTATTCAGGTATGGGAAGTTGCAAAACTTCCTTCTCAATTGTGGGTGCATCAGTTTATTCTTTCTTTGGGACAAATTACAACTTCTTGGTATATACATGAGGAAGATTGATGCCAAAACGTTTGCTAGGAAATCCTTCAACGAGAGTTCTGTCAAGACTTCTTATTCTCAGGTAAGTCCCCTAAAATCACTTTAGCTTTGCAATAGGTTAAAAAAACACTTTTTACTATTGAGGATAATCTTATCTACCCTTCTACTATATGTCCTAAAAATGAGTACCTCCTTCCTCATAGTCTTTCCCCATCCTTTGCTCGACTACCTGCAGTCTATCTTACTGTTGATAGAGACCCAGAATATCCTGATGATCTTGAGGAACTCATACATATGACATTTTAGGAATCCGAAAGGGCTAGGGAGGTTAAAGATACTATCCCAGATGATGTTATTAGTTCCTATACCAAATACATGAATTTTCATAAAGTAAAGATAGGAATTGATGAGCATCCTAAGTTAGCATCCATTGAAGACGATTGGGATGAACAAACTGTGACATACATACATGCTCTATTGTGGGAATATGAGGACCTATTCCCTACAAATGTTTTCGAACTAAAAGGTATTAAGGGACATTTAGGGGAGATGAGGATAGAGTTAAATCCTGAATCAAGAACAGCCAAGCATAGGCCATGTCATCTAAATCCCAGAGTAGCTGGGCTGATTTTCCCTGTCAATAAGGCTAAAAGGATCAGTCCTATCATGATTCAAGCCAATAAAGGTATGAATGATATATGGTTTTGTGTGGACTATAGAAGCCACAACATTTCTTGTCTGCATGGCCCATTTTCTACACCCTTTAGTGATGAGGTACTGGATCAAGTAGCGGAAAATGAGGCATATTCTTTTACAGATGGATTTTTTGGATATCACCAAGTTCAAATCATCAAGGAAGACAAGAAGAATACTACCTTCATTATTGAGTGTGGATCATTTGCATACAATGTTATGACTTTTTGAATTAATAGTAACCCAACCATGTTCTCTCAGATAGTCATTGCAACATTCCGCAATTTCATCCATAAGTTATTGAGGTCTACCTAGATGATTGGAATGTGTATAGCTTACTCAAGGAACATATTGAGTTATTTTAGTTGATGTTGGACCACTGTAGACAACTACATATTTCCCTTAATATGAGAAAATGTAATTTTTCTGTACCTTTCGAGAACATGTTAGGACACATAGTTGTTAGGGAGGGAGTGCTAGTCGATCCCGCGAAAGTTGCAACAATTCTCAATATGACTCCTCCAACCAATTTCAAACAATTGTGAACTGCTCAAGGCCATACAAGATACTATCACAAGTTTATTAGGAACTATGCAAGTATAACCTCACCTTTGGAACAACTACGAAAGAAATATGAATAATTTCATTGGACCTAGGACTATAATAAAGCATTTGGCCCGCTAAAAGAGAAGTTGAGTACTACACCCATTCTGACTTATCCTAATTGGAAAAATGAATTTCATCTACATATCGATGCCTTTCCAAACGTGCTAGGTGATATTCTTATGAAACCAAGCGAAGCAAACTTATACCATCCTATATACTTTTACATTCACAAACTTTCCCAATATGAATGCAACTACACCGCAACCAAAAGGGAATGCTTGGCTATAGTGTATGCTTTAAAAAAGTTTAGGAATAATTTACTTGGAAGTCATTTTAAGGTTTTAACTGGCCATTCTACTTTGAAGTATTTAGTGAAAACAATGTGTTAGAAGGTCGCATTTGTAGGTGGTTGTTATTATTCTAGGAGTTCACATTTGAATTTATTGTCAAGAATGGTAAACTCAACATGGGACTAGATCACTTGTTGAGATTATAATCAAGAGAAAGTGGCGGTGCGGTCGATGACCAATTCTTGGATGCTGAAATTTTTCACATTGAGGCTATTCCTGATTATCTTTCAGACATTTCCCTATTCATGACTATTGGTACTATGCCAGAGGGATATTTCATGATCCAGAAAAGGCACCTCATGGTTCATGCAGTGGACTATCAACCGATTGTAGGCCATGTAACACCCTAGGTTTTGAACCCCCATTTTAAATAATGTATTGTTACAATGGTGAGAGGCCAAAGTGACCAAACAATTATGAAAAGGCCAGTGTGCCGAAGACATGTAATGTTTTCATCATTATTAATAATAAATACATGGTTTTATTCTAGACGGAGAAGGACTAGAGTTATAGGGGGCTATGATTCCACAAAAGAGGGGGCTTGAGAGGCTAAGTGTTTATTCCTATGTTAATTACCCTTTTTTCCTAAGGGAGGGGATTGGTTACATGAGATTCTTGGGGAAGGCCAGGAGGTTCTTGATTTCCCCACGAGGTTACTTAAACCCGCCTATGGCCTGATGGGGGGGCTCAATTGATGGCTTGTTTGTTGATTCCTTGTACGATCATTAATTTTACCTCATGCACTTTCATGCACCCACTTACCCATTCATTAATCCATCCTCTTCCGTGTCTTGGCTTGGGAAAGGGAGACGAATTGTTGAATATTAGCCATGGGATAGTTGGTTGTAGTGGTCACTGGTGTGATCCAACTGTGATTTGAGGCCTACATGTTTGAGATGCATTGGCCTATGTCCAACGTTGCTCACAGCTACGAGTCCTGAGAGTTCCAACATTGAGATTCTGGACCAGTTGCACTGGAGCCCAAATAAGGAGAAGGAATTCCTGAGGTACTGTGTTGCAGGGAAGGGTGTAGGTATGTTCTCTCGGGTGGTGAAAGGTGGGTAGAAGAGAGCTGGGTACTGGGATTGTTGTGAGATCTAGGAATCCTGTGATAGATTGGGTGTTGACTGGTTTGGGAAGACAAGTAATACTCTGGAACCATCCTTGTGGATTCATAGCCTTGGATTAGGGGTGACACTATTGTTGAGATTTGGAACAATAGTGTATACAGTTGGGTGGAACATCCTTGGTCCGCAGCTAGTTGGTGTCATATTTCATAAAGATAAGTTCTCTCTATTATGGTATCATTTGCATGTATATGAATGTATTTTCGCTATTTATATTTAATTATCGTTTAATTGAATCTTTAGACTATGCATGCTTGTTGATTATTGTTGTGCATGTCATTAAAGTATTTCCTTTTATGCATTCTTAAATTTTAAAAAGGTCTTTGTAAGAGAACGAATTCCAAGGGTAGGATTGAAGGTAGCGTACCACAACCTGTGAGTGGCTGGGTATGTTACAGTTTGGTATCAGAGCTTCTGGTTGAAACACCGGGCTGATATGGTTCAAGTTTGTTGGTCAGAGTCTCGGGGTCAAGATCAAACTCTGACCGTGGAGTTGAAAATATCAGGAGGAATGGCATTTCAATATGTGCATAGGATATAGAACATCAGACACCTGTGTAAGGGTTTCGAAGGATCATGACCATCCCCTTCAAATTTAGGAGCGATCACCATTGTAGGATCAGGAGAGATCTGGGATCATTGGATCGGAGGACAGATGAATAGGGGTCGTCCAATGAAAAGGAATAAAGGGTTAATGTCATAACCATCGGATCCCATGGGAGAGGGAGATCAATGGACATGAGGCATTGTGGGGAACCAAGTTGCATGAGAGATAAGTTCCAAACATGGTCCTACAATCCAAACAACATTTTCCCCAAGGGGTTACGTGTCATCATCAGGAGAATTACAGGGTGAAACGTGGGTTACTCCAAACCATTGATGCATGCCCCCACAAATTTAAAGGCATGCAGTGATGTGACATGTTAGGGATCAAACATTGAATATTTGTATAGCTGAAGTAGATCCTGACCATCGATCACCAAGAGGTACGTGTCAGCAGATCAGTAACTCTGGAGAAATTTGTTCGATAGGTTTCCAGTTGACATTTGAAACTCTCGAAACCCGGAGAGCTAGAAAGACAGATTAAATATCGATCTTCTAATCATACAAAATATATCTCAAGTGTCGGATTGTCCGGAGTAAATATCAAGCGTCGGATTTATCAAGGTGAATTTGGTCTGCCTGATCCAGAAGAGACGTGGCGTAAATCTGTGGATTTCGGGTGAAGACCCAAAGTAAGCCTCAACCGTTAGATTAAGGAGGACACGCAGTTCAGATCTGTGGACTCTGGGTGAAGACCCAAAGTGAATATTAGTCACCCAATCTAGGAGGATAAAAGGTGACAGATTGGCTCATTCGTATATTCATAGTTTGAAAGAATTGGAAGTGTTCTCGTATGGAAACTCCCAAAGTCCCGAAGCCCGAAGAGATGAACTGATGGGGCATGATGATGTCACCAGGAGGTGATGTGGACCCCAGAATGTCTAAAGTGATGTGGCTTGTAGATGTCACCTAGGATGACATGGACACATGGAATGTGTGCCACGTGTCAGTAATTTTTTAGCATTTGGAGTATTGAAAAGTCAGTTAGAACATGACACGTGTCACCCGCATGATTGGGCCATGTGTCTGCCTCTAGTATCTCACCACATGGAAACATATCATGTAGTCTAGAGACTGGGCACTCTGGAGGGGAAGAATTTGATAGGTTGCGTTGGGTCAAAAAATCCCAAAGGCCCGAAGCCTAGAGTACATATCTACCGCTGATTCTAGAAGACACACATCGAAGGATCGTCGACTTCGAATGAAATTACTTTGGGAGAAAGTGCAGGAGGAAAGTTTGAAACTTTTGAATCCCGAAGAGATGAAGTAATTCACAGCCGCTAATCTATGGGAGGACACCCATCGGCAAATCATGAACTCTGGGTAAAAGCATTTCGAGAGGAGGCAAGCGAGGAAAGTTGAGACTCCCAAAGCACGGAGTCCTGACATAGACCTCAACCATTGAATCTAAAAGAGGACGACGACCATTGATCGGGTCCTGGCTGAAAGTTCCGAAGTCCCAAAGCTCTAGACAAGTGCTTTTTCAGCTAAGCACAGGTTCGTGGTTGTGGTCATATGCAGATTGAGAGATGAGGAAATGAGGCTTAAGGGCCGAATTGGTTCTCCTCAAGACACAAAAGTGCTAAGGAGGGATTTAGCCATGGTCACCTGAGAAGATGGTTTGAAGGAAGTGCCTATGCAGGATGAGATTCTGTGTCAGCCAAGGATAACATGAGACTATTATTTTTGGAGAATGCAGATATGATCTCCATGAACAAAAATAGAAAGAGACATGTAGCATGGTTTGACAATTTTATTTATCATATGCATAATTCTAACAAAATGGTCGCTTGCACATTTTGCAGAATTAAGGGGTTTAAACACATCAACTCAAGATGTGTATTGAGGAAATGGAAGAAGGTGAGGGAGCCTCCTGTCATGTTAAGGAGTCTGAAGGCCAGAATACCAGAGTTGGTAATGTAGAGACAGAGTCCAATGGACACAAGGGAAAAGGAGAGCATGAAACATTACTAGAAACGGTAAGAATCCTGAAGATGGAAGTGCAAAGCTACAAAGCAGACAATGAGACACTGATGAGAGAGAAAAGTCAGATAAATGGTCGAGTGTTGTAGAGATTAAATTAGTTGAAGAGACAAATTAAGAAGGGATCAAACTAAAGACAAGAGGAAGAAGGCAAGTTCCATGAAAGAAGGAATGATCATGGAAGAGTTGGTTATTCCATAAGTGCTAGCATAGCTCATGGACCCCATTCACCTCCTTACTCAGAAAAAAGTTTTTATGCATCATAAGATCTCGTAAGCAGTCTAGAGGTGTCTCTTGTCATACACCAAAGAAAGAAACAAGAGATAGATAGTTTGCAGGGAGAGCTGAGAAAGCTCAAGCAGACTTCCTTGGATGGTGAAAGAGAAAGGGAAGATGATGTCGAAGCACAGTTTCTTGGACTCTGGAGATATTTTCAGTTGCATAACTATTCATCGAACCTGGAAGCCAGGATTGCCACCTACCATTTACATGGGAAAGTTGAAATGTGGTGGGGCCAAATGAAGCAAGTGGACCATGTTAATGAAAGTAGGATCACTTGGAAGAAGTTCAAGAAGTACTTCCAAAAGGAGTACCTCTCAAATAATTTCTATGACAAGAAAATGAAGGAGTTATTTGAACTCAGGTTGGGAAGCATGACTATGGTAGAGTATGAGAAGAAGTTATTGGGATTGTTAAAGTATGTCAGGTTCATTGGTGATGAGAAAGTAGAAGTACAGAGATTTCTAAGTGGACTGCCAGCCTTTTATAAGGAAAAGATCAAGTATGATGAACCCAAGACCTTGACTGAGGCCATCAGGAAGGATAAATACATGTATGATAAAGGCCAGGGAAGAGAATACCTGTAGAAATATTGGAAGGACAAGAAAAAGTTGAAATTTGATTAGAGGAGGAAAGGATTCAAACCTCACTTCAATAGGAATGAGCCTAACAGAAATCATCAAGATCAATATTCTAAGGGAGATTTCAAGAAGGAAGATTATTTGGGAAAAAGGGGAAGACCACCAATCGAATGTTGGGGATGCAAGGAATATCAAATGTACAAGGATTTCCCACATAGAAAGGACAGAGTGAAGACTATGAACAACATCCAGGAGGCTACAACAGTCGAAGATATGGGAAGAATCTATGCATCTTTAGATGATTGACAAGAAGAGTACCAGTCCAATATGATCGAGGTGGAAGGTAAGATCATAAACCAAACTGTTGCTATTTTGATTGATTCATGAGCAAGTTATTGCTACATTGATCCTAAGATAGTGGATAGATTACATTTGGATAAAAGTAAACTTGGAAAAACAAGTTTGGTTTAGTTAGCCACTGGAACCAAAAGAAGAATCCATGATATGGTCACAAGTTGTTCCATAAGTCTTAATGGTGTGAATACCAGTATTGATCTAAATATCATACCATTGGGGTCTTATTATATTCTAATTGGAATGGATTGGTTGGACAAGCATCATGTTGTTCTGGATTGTCATAACAAGACATTTACCTGTCTTGATGGAAATGGAAAACATAGCACTGTGAAAGGAGTTCCAAGACCCATCTCTATAAGAGAGATTTTATCCATACAACTAAAAATATGCTTTAGGAAAGGATTTCAATTGTATGCATCTCATGTGGAAGAGCCAGATAATACAAAGGGACCAAGCCTCGAATATTTCTTGGTAGTACAGGAATTTGAAGATGTATTCCAAGAAATACCTAGATTGCCACCAAGAAGGGAGATAGATTTTTCAATTGATTTAGTGCCAGGAGCTTCCCTGGTGTCAAAAACACCTTACATAATGAGCACACCAGATTTAAAATAATTACAAATGTAGTTGGAGGAATTGTTGAAGAAAGGGCACATACATCCAAGTGTTTCACCTTGGGGAGCACTAGTTCTTTTTGCCAAAAAGAAGGATGGAACCTTGAGGTTGTGTATTGAATTCTGACAACTGAACAAGTACACTATAAAGAACAAGTATCCTCTACCCTGAATTGATGACCTCTTTGATTAGATAAGAGGAGAAAAGATATTTTCAAAAATTGACCTGAGGGAAGGATACCATCAGGTAAGAATCAAGGAAGAAGACATTCATAAGACAACCTTTAGGACCAGGTATGGGAATTATGAATTTGTAGTGGTGCCTTTTGGACTAACCAATGCACCAGTTGTCTTCATGTGCTCAATGAATGGAATATTCAAGAATTATTTGGATAAGTTTTTCATAGTATTCTTGGATGGCATACTTATCTATTATAAGTCTGAAGAGGAGCATGAACATCACTTAATAATGGTATTTCAAGTACTAAGAGAACATCAGTTGTATGCCAAGTTGAGTAAGTGTTATTTTTATCAAAAGAAGATCCATTACTTGGGACACGTTATTTCAGAGAAGGGCATAACAGTAAATCCATAGAAGATCGAAGCCATTAGGGATGGGCAACACCCATAAATGTGTCAGACGTCAGATCTTTTATGGGATTAGCTAGATACTACAGAAGGTTCATAGTAGGGTTCTCTAAGATTTCTCATCCCATCACTTCTTTGCAAAAGAAGGGAACTAAATTTGAATGGACACTCAAGTGTGAAAATAATTTTAATCTGTTGAAGAAATTACTTACTAGTACACCTGTGTTAAAGATTGCTGACCCAAATGAAATTTTTGTGGTATGTATAGACACATGTAAGGAAGGACTTGGGGGAGTCCTCACTCAAAATGGACATGTCATTGGATATGAGTCCATAAATCTTAAGGAACATGATAGGAACTATGCCACCCATGACTTGGAACTTGCTTCCATTGTTCATGCCTTGAGGATGTGGAGGCATTATCTCATGGGGAAGAAATTTGAATTAAGGACATGCCACATTGGCCTGAAGTATCTTTTTAAACAACCGACCTTGAATTCCAAGAAAACAATATGGATGGAATTTTTAAGTGAATATGACTTCGATATTAATAATATCAAGGGAAAGGAGAATAAATTTTCCAATGCACTCAGTAGAAGAGTGCATATCATGCATGCTACTGCTGTCAGTATGCATCAGTCAGACTTGAGGAGTAGAATTTTAGATGGTCTTGTTATAGACCAGCATTACCTATAGGTAAAGGAAAACTTACACAAAATAAAATAAAGGAGTATGAGATAAAAGAAGATGGACTACTCATGCATAAAAATAGAATCTATGTTCCTAGTTCTGGAGAACTGGGGAATTTGGTACTAAAGGAAATGCATGATGTCTCTTATGATGGACAACCCGGTTACCAGAAAACAATTACAGCAGTAAGAAACTAGTTCTTTTGGCCGAGAATGAGTAAGGATGTTGTTGATTACATCGCTTCATGTATGGAATGTTAGAAGGTGAAGGATGAGCATAGGCACCCAACGAGTTTGGTGTAGACATTGACAATCCTAGAGAAGAAATGGGAAGTTACCACCATGGATTTCATCACAGGATTACCCAGAATGAATAAGAAATATGATTCAATCATGGTGGTGGTTGACAAATTAAAAAAGGTTGCTCATTTTGTGCATGTGAAGACAACACATAAAGTGGCTAATATTGCAGAAATTTTCATGAAGGAAATTGCTAGGTTGCATGGGATATGTATGACAATTGTCTCGGACATAGATACAAAGTTTACCTCCAATTTATGGAGGGGATTGTTTAAAGTATTTGGCACAAATATAAAATTTATCACAACATATCATCCCCAGACAAATGTGAAAATAGAGAGAGCCAATTGAATAATTGAAGACATGCTGAGAATGTATGTGATGGATAAGCCATCTAAGCAAAAAGATTACTTACACCTGGTTGATTTTGAATATAATAATGGGTATGAAGCTTCATTGAGAATGAGCCCATTTGAAGCCTTGTATCGTAGGAAATGTGATACTCTAGTAAGTTGGGACAACCCAATAGATAGAGTGGTACCTGGGTTGGAGTTGCTCAAGGACATGGAAGACCAGGTGGTCAAGATCAAGCAGAATTTAAAGGCAGATCAGGATAGACAAAAATTTTATGCAAACAAGAAAAGGATAGATAGAGAATTTAAAGTAGGGGAGCATGTGCTTTTGAAAGTGAATCCCAAAAAAATCTCTTTGAAATTGGGTAGTTGTACAAAGCTGGCAACCAGATTTTGTGGTCCATTTGAAATATTGGACAGAATAGGATCAGTTGCATGCATGCTTGCATTTCCTGCTTCCATGAATGTGCATAATGTATTTCATGTCTCTTTACTAAGGAAATATGTACATCATCCTAACCATTTTATTGATTAACATCTGATTCAGGTAGAGACAGAGGGAGATTTTTAGGTTCATCCAGTGAGGGTATTGGATAGAAAAGTCAAATGCTCTGGAATGAAGTTATAGAGATGGTAAAAGTTCAGTGGACTTGCTACGGTCTTGAAGATGCTACCTGGGAGCATGAAGATGCCATGCGGGTAGAGTACCCACAGCTTTTTGAATAAATTTGAGATTTTGATCTCTATTTTGTATATGCACTGAGGATAGTGCCAAAATAAGGGGTAGGGGATGTAACACCCCATGTTTTGAACCCCAATTTTAAATAATGTATTATTACAATGATTAGAGGCTAGAGTGCCCAAACAATTATTAAAAGGCCAGTGTGCCTAAGACATGTAATGTTTTTATCATTATTAATAATAAATACATGTTTGGATGCTAGATGGACAAGGACTCGAGTTATAGGGGGCTTGAGGGGCTAAGTGTTTATTCTTATGTTAACTACCCTTTTTTCCTAAGGGAGGGTATCGATTACGTGAGCCTCTTGGGGAAGTCCATGAGGTTCTTGATTTCCCCACAAGGTTACTTAAACCCACCTCTGCTCTGATGGGGGGGCTCGAATGATGGATTGTTCGTTGATTCCATGTATGATCATTCATTTTCCCTCACGCACTTTCATGCACCCACTTACCCATTCATTGATCCATCCTCATCTGCGTCTTGGCTTGGGAAAGGGAGCCGAACTGATGAAGATTATCCATGGGATAGTTGGTTGTAGTAGTCGCTGGTGTGATCCAGTCATGATTTGAGGCCTGCATGTTTGAGATGTGTTGGCCTGTGTCCAACATTGCTCACAGTTGTGAGTTCTGAGAGTTCCAACATTGAGATTTTGGACTAGTTGCGTTGGATCCTGAATAAGGAGAAAGACTTCCTGAGGGACTACGTGGCAGAGAAGGGTGGAGGTCCATTCTCTCGGGTGGTGAAATCTAGGTAGAAGAGAGCTGGGTGTTGGGATTGTTGTGAGAGCTGGGAATCCTATGAGAGCTTGGGTGCTGACTTGTTTGGGAAGCCAAGTAACACTCTAGAACCATCCTTGTGGATTCATATCCCTGGCTCAGGGGTGATGCTGCTGTTGAGATTTGGAACAATAGTGTCTACGGTTGGGTGGAACATCCTTGGTTTGTAGCCACTTGGTATCATCTTTCATAAAGATAAGTGCTCTCTGTTATGGTATCATTTGCATGTATACAAATGTATTTTTGTTGTGTATATTTAATTATCATTTAATTGAATATTCAGACTATGCATACTTGTTGATTACTGTTGTGCATGTCGTTAAAGTCTTTCCTTTTATGCATCCTTATATTTTAAAACAATATCTGTAAGAGAACGAAGTCCAAGGGAGAGCTTGAAGGTAGCGTACCCCGACCTGTGGGTGGTTGGGTATGTTACATGCCAACTCTACAAATTGGGATTGGATAATATATTGCAACGTTGTGTGCTTAACCATGAAATATATGATATTCTATGGGAATGTCACAATGGAGTTGCAGGAAGACACATTGGCAGAAAGGAAACTTCTAGAAAGATCTTGCAGGAAGGACTATGGTGGCCAACAATGTTTAAAGATGCTAAGAAATATTCTTGAGACTATGATGTATTTGAAAGAGTGGGGAAACCATCACACCATGATGAATTGCATCTACACCATGTTCACGAACTATAAGCCTTTGAAAAATGGGGTTGTTGATTTTACTAGTCTGATAAATCCTCCTGCTAATAATTCAAAGGAAAGATACATAGATACTACAACTGATTTCTTGACTCAATGGGATGAAGAGGAGGATGTTTTGGACTGTTCTACAACCAACAAAGTGTAGTTTATTTTTGATAATGTTATTACCAGATTTGGTTTTCCTTGGAGCTTGACCACTGACCAAAGATCCCACTTTCTCAGTGAGACTTTCGCGACCCTTACAAGAGAATTTATGATTCAACATCATAAGAGCAGTCCCTATCATCCTATTGATGGGAATACTTTACCATGCTCAACATTGAGGAAATCACCTGATCAGGGCCCCAATTAGACCCTTGTCTATTTAGTATGGTTATCCTGACTGGTTACAATGGGTCAAGTTACCCTTATTTAAAACTAACCTAAACTATAATTAATATAATATAGAATATCCTAAATTAAACCTATCTCCCTTCTTGTTGATGTAAAATAACACTTGGTGGTTATCAATCAGTGAGAGAAAAAAGTTACCTTTAGGAATTACTTGAAAGCTATCTTCAAGGTTTATTGAAACAAGGGTTCAACTAAGCCATAAGAATAATTTTCTCTAGCACATGGAGACTTTAAAGGCATATTTAATAAACATATAACCATTCAAATTTTAACAAGAAAAACTAATAAAGCAATCTGAATTATAAAATAATCAAATAATTATCCCTACTACTATATATTCACTATTCTAATATAACTATTACTCTAATAATAGCCCGAGACAAACTTATATATGTGAAAAGAAATGAATAACAATGAATGACGATATAGATCTATCAAATCTTACTATAATAAAAAATATGTAAATAAAATAAACATTCCTTTAAACAATTAAGTAATGTCTCATATATAAATAGTATTCACACACATGTTCTTGCAAGTGTGTATGAAACGATATATAAGAATATGATTGATCAATTGTGATAAATTATTAAATAAATATATCAAAACACAATTTAAATATAATGATTTCTATGAATAAATGAGAAAATAAATACCAACAATAGTACTAGTATTATTATCTCCAATTGAAGTACGAAATCAAAGCCATCTAGCAATTATATTAAAGAAAAGGACTATACAACAGTGCAAAGAGTTTTTTTTTTTTTTTAATCTGAATACCCTCCTAACTCTTTTCAAACTCCTTTTATAACAAAGAGTTATGATATACAAAATTTAAATTATCATTGAAGATAAGTAATAATTCCATAAAATTATGAGGAAATCATACCTAATTAATCGATTGCATGTTCTAGAAATGTGAAAATATTTAAATTGTAACCAAGTCTTAACAAACGTTTTCACAAATAAAATATCATTGTCTCGACAGATCTTGAATAGCAAACAAACTCCTAACAATGAAAACTAACAGTTAAAGTGCATTTGGCCTAATTGTTTTTCAGAGATACGAATCTTCTATTGAAAACTTGTAAACCATAAAAAAAAAAAATTAATAACAAACACACTTTAAATATAGTAGCTACAAAATCTACAATTTTGTAGCTACTCTTAAATAAGAAAAAATAATTAAAAATAAAAATGAATTCATACCTCAAACAAAAATCCTATTTATAGAAACTCGACATTAATGAGCAATATTCTTGAGATATGAAGCAATGAATATGTTAACTCCTGAATATTTTACAACCATTGGACTCTCAACATTCACGATATTTTTCTTCAAGTCGACAATTTGTTTTTCATATTGTTCCATCAAAGTTCATCTCTGAATTTCAAGTTGTTGGTTCTCTAATTCAAGCTCAATGAGGTTGTTTCTTAATATAGGCACTACACCATAGTTATTTTATTTCTAGAACCAATATTCAAACACAGGATCATCATGTACCTTATATTTTTCTTTTTCTTTTTTGTAAGTAAGAGATTTTATATAAAAAGGGCCTTCAAAAAACCAGTCCAGAGTTACAGAAACTTGAAAACAACCGTGCCATAGTTACCAAACTTCCCCAAGAGAGGGGAAACCAGTTCAGCTAGCCGGATAAGTCTAGCAGTTTATAGTATGACAGTCTTAGATAAACAGAACTAATCTGACTAGGCTACAGCTATGAAAATAAACTAGTAAAAAGATCAAATCCCTAGTGGGGTCAGACACTTGGCAAATAACCTAGCCAGGTGGCTTGGTAGGCCGCATCCCAAGGTTCCTCTTCGATAGGTGTCCCTTTACCTTCCAGTTGCATATCAGTGTCCAAGTTTCCCCCTTCCAGGTTGGCAGCTAGCAGGGTGTCTCTAGGTGGACTGTGCACATGGGTGCCCATAGCTTTCGTAGCCTCCATGTCCCCGTGCGTGACCTGCACCACGACGCCCCCTTCTGGCTATTGCACCTGTTCGTTCCTGTCGACGACCTCTGCATGGGGCACCTCTGTTGATGTTCTGGCTTCTGGAGTGGAGTGGAAAGCTTCCTAGAAGGTGGAAATGATCTAAAGGAGGGTCGAAGTCTTCCCATCTAGAAGCTGCAGTTGGAATTGGAGGTCCTCCAATCCCTACCGGAGCTCAAAGACCATCCCATAGAGGATGGCCAAACTATCTTTCAGCTGCGAGTCAGGGATGAAATCGGTATATGAGTACGTACTGTGTCGGGCATTTTGAAGAAAGGGTGGCGCCCCTAAGGGTGGGTGGGAGGAGCAAGCTGCCAATGCAAAAGAAGGCCCACTGGCTAGGGAATTCGGTGGAGCTGCGGGAAATCACGAAAGAGATCCTGGCGAGCTATCAGTGATGACCAGACAATCGAACCAGGAGGCAGGCGGGGTGGAGGAGGCGAGAGGTTCCAGGTCGGGCTACAAAGGCTACGAGGAGTGCATGGAGGACGAACCAGGGGGAGAAACATAAACGCGGGGCCAAGGAGATGCCATGGAGATCCTCTCCTTAGCCTCCCTCTTTGGCGCGACATTCTAAGCTTAGAGGGAAGGCAGAACTGAACCGAATGCCCTGGATGGACATGGAGAGCCTGGAGAAGGTCGAAGGCTGCGAGCACCATGAAAAACTAGAGTGAGCTAGGCCTGGGAAGCTAAGGGATGAGAGGGTTAGGTCGCAAGCGGGGATTGAAGCCACCTGTAGACAGAGAAGCCATGGTATAGTCGGTAATGGGAGTCGGGTGCACCAGCGTTAATGGTGTAGTAGGCGACATAATATCAAATAAATGCATGGTTTAGGCGGCGAGATTTGGCATGAGCCCAACACATGTCTCCCTACCTCACTGGCCTGACCTTTCCTCCTCCTCTCACCATGTGGCCTGCACTAACACCCCATCCGGGGTGTACCTTATCTTTTTCATGATGACAATCAATAGAGAAATCGACATGTTCTGGAAGATCACTATTGGATTTAGTTTCATTATGCATAGGGCGTTGAAACTTAGGGAAAGATCTGGTATTATTCTCAGAATTTAACTCATGAGAAATATGGTTCTTATTGATTTCAGATTCTTCTAAGTGGACAACTATAGGAGTAGTGGAAACATAGATTCCTTTATATCTATTCCTGTGAGCCCGAGAAAATATTTGTGCCAAGTATTTATTTTTTATTTGAGTTCGAAGAAACCCTTCACATGATATTTCATTTTGACTATAAGGTTTTGATTGACACAATGACCTAATAAATCTAATTATTATTCACTTTTTTTAGGAAATGTGGAGTCAATATCTTCACCTAAAATACCAAATTTATCTCTTTTGGAAGAGCTACGAGTAACCTGAGTTAGAACTGACTCTATGAATTCATTGTCACAAAAAGTGACCTTCATCGCATTTACTTCACATGGAAGAATAAAAGGTTTCATAGTTAAATTTTGATGAATTGATGAGATAGGTTTATAATATGAAACATGTTCATGAATAATTTCCTGAGAATCATCAATTTTATGAGGGATTTCTTCTTTATTCTTAACCTAAACTGAGAAATTGTTGAAATTATTCCTTTGAAGAAAATTTTTCCACGAATCCCTATATAAGTTAAAGAACATTCAACTAAAATTCTGATTAGCCCATGATGGAACAAAATCTTGTCAAGATTACCAAACCCTCTTTGGTAGAATTTTACCATTTTCAAGACTCTTGTGTTAATAATAAGGAAAATTCAATTAGTGTCCTATGAAAACCATTAAAAATCGGAAATGATAGTAGAAAACTAAATTATAGTGACCTTTGCAAGTAGTCTATTTTCTAACAATCAAAACCAGGTCTCACCGTTTCTTTTTAATATTGGACACATGCATACCTTTAGAGTTATATGTTGCCTTCCTTGACACAAAGAATTTGTTCGAGGGAATTTCTTTAACCGAGATATTCTTTGACCATTTTTATCCTACCATCGGAAAATGGGTCGCCTTGGCTATCATTACTTTGTTCACCTAAATTTTGATATCACCTACCTTGGATACTTTTCCATTGAAGCTCTGAGGAAATTTCTTGGAGACTGCTACATTATAACCTTGAAAAGACCTGATGAACTCCAACCACCCGACTCTTTGAAGCAGAGATAAGTATTACTTTTAGGCCTCAAGGATTTTGGGCCCTAAAGGTTCAATTCTTACTACTAGAGCCATGGATAATACATACAGCCTAACACAAGATTGGATTTGGGAATTAACATAGAGTAGGAATACGCATGCAGAGAGGGAAATTAGAATAAACTCAACAAACTCTAGACATGTGAGATAACAAGTCTTACTAATGGAAATGTACCCTGAACCCATCTCACCAAAGTTCACAATTACTATCAAGTGAAATGAATGATGGATATGATGACGTGAAATATAGGATTCATTACACTTGTAGAAAACATGATGATCGATGTAATTGATCTATGTCTCGAGGTGATGATCACTCATGGTGGTCATTAAATCGTTTTGATTGACAGGTATGCCACCTAATTATCCGAGATGATAGTTTGAGGTTCAGACTATGGTAGTTATATGATTAAGGATTTATATTGAAAGGACCGTAGGAAATAAATGTTGAAGTGACCTATATAATATCACGATTTAAACCATTTTTCATAACTTAAATAACTCGAAAGTTTTGAATTATAGGATGCATAATCAACGTTGAAGTGATAGGATCAAAATTCTAATAGTAACATAAAAAATAAATCAAACCAAAAGATCCAAAAAAACAATTCTACCACTACATAAAACTTCAATTCATGTAATGGTAAAGATTATAGTGATAAGGTCTAATGTCAAATGAAGCCATTCCTTTGAAATGTCATTTAGAGGCTCATAATTAAGTCAGGAAAACAAGAACCATTATGTAATAGTAAAAAATAATTTACTTTTGTGTAACATCCTACTCTTGTGCACAGCTGATTGGACTTATTCTTTGAGGACACTTGCGTGAAAGTGATCCGGTTCCTTATATGATTGACTGTTTCCCTTATGGATTATGATGATGTTGTGGATATGATGATATGTTATTTGATTATATTGTATCGACATGTGCTATTGATTGCTTTCTCCTGAGTGTGGAGGACTCTGGATTGATTGAGGATGTCGATGGTATCGATGGACGTCCTTGGACTCTGGATCAAGTCAGGGAGTGGATTTTTATGGTTTGAGAATTTTTGTTATTTCATATGTGACATATGAATGGTATATTATGATGTTGATTTTGGATCGCTGACATGTTTTGTTGATGGATGCAAGTTGACGATAACTTGCTAACCAGACTCACATTTGGAGTAAAGGGGTCATGCATGACACCCAAAGATATTGAGGGAGAGGAGTGGCATCATCGCTACCACTACCTATTAGCACTCTCGTCGTGGCTCAAACTGTAGGTTAATGATTAGCTAGTTCGAGAGATCCATGATGATGTGAGGGAAGACTGAGACAGTCGCTCACGAATATTCTAAGGGGTGTGAAATAAGGTAGGGTACTTATTCCTTAGAGGCCCTTAGTCTCCCACAAGGTCGTCTGATAGAGTATTGACTCCAAGGGTGTATGTCTACCAAAATCATTCAAAAGGTGAGTGGCACCCTTGGAGCACGTAGTACGTCTTGAAGGGCACGTTGCATAAATGCAACTTGAATGAAGGTGAGTGGCACCCTTGGAGAACGTAGTGCATCTTGAAGGGCATGTCATAGTTTTTAACACTGGTGAGTCAATGAATCTAGGTACCTAGAAAACAATATTTCATTTTGACCTCGACGGCCTTAAGATAATTGTTGTATGAGTAAAGTTTAAAAATTACAAAATTTCCCTTAAAAACAATTTTGCTAAGCCTAGTTGAATTTAAAGCCTAGGTCTAAGTAGGACATGACAATAAAAAAATTAAAGGAGGACTAAACTATTTAAAAGATTAATTGTTGTTTTTGTGCAAAACTTTCTAATTTAGAACTTTGACCAAAAAGAGGAAACTTAAATAAAAAAGGAATGTGGAACATAGAAGCGAATCTAGTCTAGATAACTTTCCATTTTCGAACTCAACTAAGATTTAAGAAAGGCGTCAGCCATTAAGTGAATGTGAGGGAATAAAGGGACATCAGGATCATTTTTAGGAATACTTTTAGGTGGGTGAGGGAAATTAGAATTTTAAATTAATTAATTAAATGAATTTCTGGTGCAACTAAGGGATTGGGTGACAAGTGTATGGGGGAGAATTTTCCTAATAATAAATTAATAAAAAGAATTTAATGTGTGTTTGGAAGCAATTCACTAAGAAAACTCTATAAAAGAAACGATGGAGGAGGGGAATGGATCACGACTGGTATGCGTAAGGTTATGCTGCCATAATTTTTCTTGTGGGAGTTGGGATACCCAGCTTAGATAGAGAGTGGTAGCTCAACCTTGTGAGGCGAGCTGAGAGCTAGAATTTCTCTAGTTTTGTATTCATGGCCCCTTTGAGGCTTAGGGTTCTCAGGGGGAAGAAGGCTTAGGGTGATCAGGCTTAGGGTGTGTATGGATAAATTTGAATCAAAAGGCAGTTTTGTTTTCTTGCCAAAACCTTGTTAATGTTTCAGGTAGAACATACATGCATATAGCTTGAAGGCCCTTGCATTAAATCAAGATGATTTAGTTTGCATTGTCACAGAATTGCACATGGGGTTTTGTTGAGAGATAATTATTGGAGATTTGGCCATGTGGGGGATATCTGACCAGATTGGGATGTTTGTGTTTGACAGTTGGGCCCTCCTTTTTCCCTTCCGCGAAAGTTTGGGCATGCATCCGAGTGCCCCTCCTTGGCTCTTTCCGTTGGTTTCTAGGGCTCACATCTGTGCACCCCTCCCTTTCCTTCTCCTCTATGCAAGACACCTCAGAACTCTCCCATCATATGGAAATCTTCCTTCCCTTGCCTATAAAGCCTCCTATGTTGTCAACATGATTTACCTAGTAGTCCTTGGCACTTAAATCTCGTATCCTTTGTTGTGTAAGGAGGGATATTCGCGCCCAACTCAGATTCATTGTGTATGGCATGATTTTTGCGCCCAAATCCAGAGCCTCCTTCTGGTGGGTTCTCTGCCTTTATTACTTATTATTCTCTGCATGATATCCTTTGCTTGACTGCATTATTTTTCCCTTTAATACTATCGATAGTGCCATGCACCCTTCGACTATGCATGTCATTCCTTGCTCCTACCAATGTACACTTGACACACCACCTTTCGTTTTCTTGCTAGAATTTATTTGGGTCCCTATGCTTTCTATTTGACTGTAGCAATTAAGGGTACGCTTGTTCTTTTTTAGTCAACAACCACTTATTACTTATCCCTTCGTAATTACAAAAGAGTACCTAACCTTCAAAACAATACAACTTGGTATTCCGTCTTTTCTTCAATTTATTGGTTTGATTATTGATCTGTCTCTTCTAATTGTGTACATTATCAGGAATGCTTGACTTACATGATGTGTCCATTAAATTTTACCGTATATGTCTATGTTTAATGCATAGGTTGGTGAAGAGAGATTTTATTTATCAATGTTCATTGTTTATTAATTAATACATATAAGCTACATAATAATTCGAGGGTATTCTATTAATATTTGTTTGGGCAAAATTTATTCACAAACAACTGAATAATTATGGTATCCACATAATAGTAAATCTGTGTATTAAATTGAGATGTGTGACTAGCAAATCAGAATTTGCTATAAAACTTTTACCATCAACATAACTCGAACTTGTTTATCCCAGTTACTCTAGATTTGTAGATCTCAAGGAATCTAGTTTCCCCACCCTTGTTCCTATCCGAAGTATTATCCTGTAGTGTTAATAAAATTTATAGTTTACTATTTACATGTTCCTAAATATTACTTTATCTGGATGTATTATTGGTTGTCAACCCTTATTCATAAGAGAGTTGGGTTATGATAACTTTAACGAATTTCATTTAAATTTACATTAAACTTTGGACCTTGCTATTGTATCTCACCATTCTAATTATTATTAAGTTATTGTAAGGTCAATAAGCGCAATATTGGAGAATGATAAAGTTACTAGAGTTATATGTACTTAAGCCTTAGGTTGTATATTCAGTTTTTGGTTTTAGTAGCTCTTATGAAGTAAGCCCTTAAGTTCTAAATATTTTAATAGATGTTATTAATGACTAATGATAACTTACATTGACTTACGATATCAACAAGTTAGAAATTAATTGGTTAAAAGACTACCCAAACTGGAGTAAGAAGATCATTTAAATTATATTAAATTGTCGTACCTACTTTAAAGCCTCAATGTTGGTTAGTATAATAGAATGTTGATCAATTTATTAAAGTTATAA
>ML812361.1:227883-237988 GCA_009831015.1 Picea engelmannii
TTTGGATACTCTAGGAAGAAGTTATGATTGTTTTACCTAGAACACCTTCTTGAGACTAGTCAATAGGGCTAGTCAGATACCCTATATTACACAGGGTGTATCTACAAATTTAAGATGACCCAGAAGCTGAAATTTTTACCACATATACACTACTAATTTCTGTAAATGTCCTCTGGAGTTCAAGGTCTGAAATATTACATAAAATGTTTTATAGCGAAAATTCCGAAATGACTCATTTTCGTATGATTCCAGAACCCTATCTTGTACAGGCTGTATCTCCGAAAGTATAAGGCCACAGGAGCTAAACTTTGAACCCAACGTACCTTGATATGTCTACTAAATACCCTCCAAGAGGTTCCTTCTAAAACATTGTATAAAAAAAGTTATAGTGAAAACTCCACGGTGTCTCAGATGTAGCAGCGAAACCCCAAGACCTTGAGCTCTGATACCATATGTTAAGAACCAAACATCAATATAGCATATAAAAACGTCAGGAAAAGTACTCAACGCCTTGAAAAAGAGATAATTTCAGATAATAAGTCTCTTCAAGGGGGAAACCACCTTTTACCCCACTTAAATGTTCAAGTACAAGATGATTCAAAATGAAAATGTCTCCTTGGTATATATAGGAGACTAGGAGGTATAATTACAAATAATGGCCTAAAGCCGACATAATTAAAATAACATTACTAATCTAAATTACAACTAATGGCCTAAATCCGACATAAATAAAATAGCATTACTAATCTAATATGCCCCAATTAAGGGGTAATGAGCCAATATTAGGGCTTAACACACACTTAGCTACATAGGAGGATGCATATGATATGCGTTCGTAGTTTCCATTTTTGTTTTATGGTTAGACCCTTATATATTGTCAGATACTTTATTTTTGCACTTGTATACTGTGAAACTTCAGGATGAAGTTTAAAACAAGAGGGGGTTTATGTAACATCTTGCTCTTGTGCACACTTGATTGGACTTATTCTTTGAGGAAATTTGCGTGCAAGTGATCTGGTTCCTTATTTGATTGATTGTTTCACTTATGGATTATGATTATGTTGTGGATATGATGATATGTTATTTGATTATAATGTATTGACAGGTGCTATTGACTGGTTTCTCCTGAGTGTGCAGGACTCTAGACTTATTGAGGATGCAGATGGAGTCAATGGACCTTCTTGGAATCTGGATCGAGTCAGGGAGTGGACTATTTATGGTTTGAGCATTTTTGTTATTTCATATGTGACATATGACTAGTATATTATGATGTTGATTTTGGATCGCTGACATGTTTCATTGATGGATGTAGGTTGATGATAGCTCGCTAACCATAATCACATTTGGAGTAAATGGGTCATTCATGACAACCAAATATATTGAGGGAGAGGGGTGGAAACATCCCTGCCATTTCCTACTATCACTCTTGCCATGGCTCAAACTGTAGGTTAACGATTACCTAGTTTGAGAGATCCACGATGTTGTGAGGGAAGACTGAGATAGTCAGTCACGAAGATTCTAAGGGGTGCACAATAAGGCAAGGTCCTTATTCCTTAGAGGCCTTTAGTCTCCCACAAGGTCGCCCGACATAGTATTGACTCCAAGGAAGGACGTCTACCAAAATCAGTCAAAAGGCGAGTGGCACCCTTGGAGCACATAGTGCGTTTTGAAGGGCAGGTCGCATAAATTAAAATTGAATGAAGGCAAGTGGCACCCTTGGAGCACATAGTGTGTCTTGAAGGGAACGTCGCGGTTTTTAACACTGGTGAGTCAATGAACCTAGGTACCTAGAAAAAAATATTTCATTTTGACCTGGTCAGCCTTAAGATAATTGTTGCATGAGTAAAGTTTAAAAATTATGAAATTTCCCTTCAAAACAATTTTTCTAAACCTAGTTATATTTAAAGCCTAGGTCTAAGTAGGACATGAGAAGAAAAAAATTAATGGAGGATTAAACTATTTAAAAGATTAATTGTTGTTTTTGTGCAAAACTTTCTAATTTAGAACTTAGACCAAAAAGGGGAAACTTAAATACAAAAGGAATGTGGAACATAGAAGGGAATCTAGTCTAGAGAACTTTCCATTTTCGAACTCAACCGAGCTTTAAGAAAGATGTCAGTCATTAAGGGAATGTGAGGGAATAAAGGGACATCGAGGAGCATTTTTAGGAACTCTTTTAGGTGGGTGAGGGAAATTAACATTTTAAATTAATTAATTAAATGAATTTCTGGTGCAGCTAAGGGATCAGGTGACAAGTGTACGGGGGAGAATTTTCCTAATAATAAATTAATAAAAATAATTTAATGTGCATTTGGCAGCAAGTCACTAAGAGAAATTTATAAAATGAATGGCGGAGGAGGGGAATGGATCACAAATGGTATGCGTAAGGTTACACTGGAGGAATTTTTCTTGACTGATTTTTCTTATGGGAGTTGGGATACCCAGCTCGGATAAAGAGTGGTAGATCGACCTTGCGAGGCAATATGGGAGCTATAATTTCTCTAGTTTTGTGTGCATGGCCCCTTTGCGGCTTGGGGGGATTAGGGGGAAGAAGAGTATCCCTAGCATTGGTTGGGAGGTACTAGTGAGGTCTGAGCGGTTAGAAGGAAGGAGACGGACAGAGCGCCAACGCGGGACAATGACATAGGATTCTTCACCTTTGATTATGGTACGCTTGTGTAAATTTTTCATTGGTAAATTGATAGAAATTTTTAGTATATGGGTTCATTATTGATGAATGTTGTACTGGATTTCAGGAATAGTAGTTTGCAATTTCAATTGAAAGTGGATCTGATAATGAAATTCCTGGAAGACTCTATGAACTATCATAATAGTTTAATGTATGTAGTTTTTCTTCCTTCAAAATGTGGTATAAAAAAAAATGAATCAACTGTGTTGGGAAACTCATCAAGGCATGTCAAATGTTATAGCGAATTTTGGTATATGTTCAAAGTAGTGGCTTCATGGATTGACATCGTGGTTATATTATTGATTTAGATCTAATTCTTAATTAAAAAATTTATGCAGAAAAATGTTCTTTTGGATAGTTGTCTGAGTAGTAATTTGTAAATAAAAGAATTTGATTAACGCAGGGAGAAAGGCCCAGGGCTCCAAAATTCATGTTTACATTTTGCAGAGTTTGTTTCAAATTTTGTATTATGTTCAGTTTGTTATAATCATATCTCTTGTGCAAATGCTTTAATTATTTATTAATTTTGTATATATAGATGTATATAATTGAGAACATATCCAATACTACAAACTAGGTACGATTGATTTTTCTCAAGATGGAGGATTTTCTCCTTTGCAGAAATCGTCCATGGAGTCTCCCGTCTGAGGTATTTTTTCAGAAAAAAAATAAAAAATTATGTGATGTCTTAATTATGTCAGTAGCAACCCACACCCTTCGACTGTGCCTGCCAATCCTTGCTCCTGCCAGCGTCCACTTGACACCCCTCCTTTCGTTTTATTGCTAGAATTCCTCTAGGTATCTGCACTTTCTGTTTGACTACAATGATTAAGGGCATGTTTGTTCTTGTTTAGTCAGCAACCACTTATTACTTATCCCTTCATAATTACAAAAGCGTACCTAACCTTGAAAACCATACTACTTGGTTTTCCACCTTTTCTTCGATTTATTGGTATGATTATTGATCTGTCTCTTCTAATTGTGTACACTATCAGGAATGCTTGACTTATGTGATGTGTTCATTAAGTTTTACTGTAGATGTATATGGTAAACACGTAGGTTGGTGAAGAGGGATTTTATTTATCAATGTTTATTAATTAATACATATAAGTTTCATAATAATTTGAGGGGTGTCTATTAATTTTTGTTTGGGTAAAATTTATTCATGAACAACTGAAGATTTATGTGATCCATACAATAGTAAATCTGTGTATTAAATTGATATGTGTGACCAGAAAATCGGAATTTGTTATAAAACTTTTACCGTCAACATAACTCAAACTTTTTTATTCCCTAAGATTTGTAGATCTCAGGGAATCTAGTTTCCCTGCCCTTGTTCCTATCTGAAATATTATCTTGTAGTGTTAATAAAATTTATAGTTTACTATTTACATGTTCCTAAATATTACTTTGTCTGAATGTATGATTGGTTGTCAACCCTTATTCATAAGAGAGATGGGTTATGAGAAATTTAACGAATTTCATTTAAATTTACATTAAGTTTTGGACCTTGCTACTTTATCTCACAATTCTAATTATTATTAAGTTATTGTAAGATAAATGAGCACAGTATTGGAGAATGATAAAGTTAGTGGAGTCTAATATTCTGTTGATAACCTGTAATTCATAAAAAAGAAAAAAACAATAAAAATCACACTTTAAATAGAGTACTACAAAATATATGATTCTATAACTACTCTTATATAATAAGAAAAAATAATTAAAAATAAAAATGAATTCATACCTCAAACAAAAATCCTATTTACAGAAACTGGAAATTAATGAAAATATTCTTGAGATCTAAAGTAATGAATATGTTAACTCCTAAATATTTTAAAAGCATTGTACCCTCAACATTCACAGTCTTTTTCTTCAAGTCAGCAATTTGTTTTTCATAATGTTCTATCAAAGTTCTTCTCTTAATTTTAAGTTATTGGTTCTCTAATTCAAGCTCAATGAGGTTTATTTTTAAGATAGACACTACAAAATAGTATTTTTCTTTCCAAAACCAAGCTTCAAGCATAATATCTTCATATACCTTATATGTTTCATGATGACAGTCAACAGATAAATCAACATGTTCTGGAACATCACTGTTGGATTTAGTTTCATTATGTGCAACGCATTGAAACTTAAGGTCAGATATGGATTATTCTCATACTTTAACTCACGAGAAAGATGATTCTTATCGATTTTAGATTCTTCTAAGTTGACACTATATGAGTAGTGGAAACAGAGACTCCTTTAGATCTATTCCTGTGAGCCTGAGAAAAGATGTGTGCCAACTGTTTATTTTTAATTTGATTTTGTTCAAACAAACCCTTCACATGATCTTTCGTTTTGACTATAAGCTTTTTATTGACACATTGACATGATAAATCCAATTTTAATTCACATTTGTCAAGAAACATGGAGTCATTATCTTCACCCAAAAGACCAATATTATCCCTTTTGGAAGAGATACGAGTACCCTAAGTTAGAAATGACTCTATTATTGGACATAGTGTCATTAATGTATTGTCATTGATGTCAAATAGTATAACAATATGCATAGTTCATGTCAAATAAATATATGTAGGTATCATTGATGTCAAACAGTATGACAATATGCAAAGATTAAAGCTCGGGATGATTAGCGAATGAAGATCAAAAGCTTAGAAGAGATGATGCACATGAAGCTCGGAGCTCAGAAGAGATGATGCATATGAAGCTCAGAAGGGAAAGTGTATTGCATAAACATGATCATATCAAGTCGTGATCGTTGGATACGCAAGCGTCGGATCAAGGGCATGGATTGATTGTGCAACACAAAGGGAGAATTAAACTACAGGCTATTTCCAATCCCACAATTAGTCTAGATCGTCAGATCTCATAGACTCAAACATCGATGACCGTGGTTGACTCACCAATAGTCACACAACTTCAATTGAAGAGTTTGGGTGACGAATTAAACCACTCGCAAGTTATGGTTCCACAATCCACATCGACTGTTGGATCAAGTTAAGTGGAAGGATAGGATAAGTAAAGACAAAGACCATCAGATATGAAGTCCCGAAGTAAATGAGGACCATTTGATCTATTTAGAGCACATCAAGGTAGCACTGGTCAACTTCGGCACTGACCACATGGGGAGAAAAAGGGTTGAGAACAAGTAATATCACCTGAAGGCCGAAGTACCGAAGCAAATGTGAATCGTCTGATATGAAGAACAATTCGAGAGATATCAGGAGCGTCGGATCATGTTTAGTGGAAGGATACAGTAAGCCACAAATGTCCCTAAATAGACGTAAGTCGTATGATCTGAGGAAATACTTCGGAATACATCTTGACCGTCAGATCGAGGAAAGTATAAGGATAGGTTAAGCAAGGCCAAAGGCCCGAAATACTAAATATCCAAATTCCTGACGGTCATTGGATAGTGTTAATCCTTTTCGAGTTAAAGAATGACCATTGGATGAAGTCAAGTTACTCGAGGTTTACACTTCAAGGAATCTCACTTCAGAAGAACTGGGAAGTGGAGAAATCAAATTACACGAAGTCCCAAAGGCCGAAGTTTCGAAGTCACAAGGATAAGACACGTATCACTCACATTGAGATCCCACATCATCAATAGTGATGTCACCAAGGACATGTGGCCTAATCATCTGATGACAAGTGTCAAGGTCTGTTGTTGGGAAAAATACCCTACGGACTAGCAAACTAGGGTCAGACTTGCATGTAGATTTTGACCGTAAAGAAATGACCTTTTAACCTACCACCCAAAACTTAAACCCCTCTTTCAAGACACATGCATGGAAAGGGACTACTAACCTTTTTACTGATGTTTGGTGTAGATCCTCCATTGCGCTTTTCCCGCTTACTTGCACTGCTCCTTCCAAAGTTAACCTGCAATCAAGACAAAAACACTACGCATGCATGCTACTTTTCTACTTGAGGGTTAGAAATTAAGCATAAATTACACAAATAATAGATAAATCATGCATTGGGACGGGAAAAGTATTCTTTTATTATTTTCAAAATGAATCAACTTACAATCAAAGTCGAGACCGGCCACCGCTCCTTGATCCTGATCCTGGGCTCCTCCTCTTCTTTTGTCCTCCAACTGCTTTGCATTAATTCTCCTTAGGCTCGAGGAAAGGCTAAAGGGTTGGGACAAATGGATTTGGAAAATGGGCAGAGTTTCTTCGCTATAATTTTCCTCTTCCAAATAGTACCCCTACCCCTTATTTTATAGGCTAGAAGGAGCTAGGGTTTTGGACGAACTCTCGGCCATGCATGGCTGAGAGTTTCAGTTAACTGACCCATAGCTTTTTGTCATGTTGGCAACTTTCCTGTTTTTGTGCTTTTTTAGGTAAACGCGGTCTGTAGTAGGCCTGCCAGCGTTCCAACGCGTGCAGTAGTGGGTTAGGGCGCGTGTACCTTGACCCAAGAGGATTTTCAAAGAGGTTTTTCAGCAGATGTTTTGGCAATGAAGGGATATGAGTTGGGCTGATGCCAGGTAAGCATGTGTGGTGCAATTTAGGGTTATAACATATGCCCCCTAATGTGTGAGGTCAGAAGAGCATCTGATGGCCGAAATACATTACCAATCTTTTACCAATCTGTACTGATATGTTGAATGAGTGAGCCCAGGAATCAGGAATCAGGAGGTGCCGTCTGCAAAATAACACATGTCTCACCGAGGCGGGCATACCCATGCTCAGGATAAAAAGGAACCATGGCTACCAATAAACTACACTGTAGATCCATGTCAAATAACTATGAAGAGTAGCCGCGAATAATACACAACAGAGCTACATCTCGAAATCAGAAAGATATGCATCTAAAGTATCCATCTCCCAGAAGATGATTTTTCCTGATGGATGTACTTCAGAGCTCGAGCAACAACTTCAAAATCTTCTAAACCCAGGTAGGAGTGTAATATGAGTGTACGACTGCACTACCCAGAGGTCTTCGACGACTCGTCGGTTATGGACTTGATAATATTGATGATCGGACTAAAGGCTTCAGTGATTTCGAACAAAGACTTGATTGGACGTTCAGGATGGCCGGGTATGCGGACAAGAGACAGATTACATAGGGGTTGACTCAGGCTTAGTGACAAACTTCCCTTGGACGATAGCACAACAAGTGATAAGACTCAGGCAGCATATTTGTTAATCATAAGTCTACGAACCAGGAGGCAATGCAAACTCTCCATATGTTTGGAAGAGGAACCAAACGGTGGAGGACACAACTCTATATAGCGAGAAAAAGCTTCCTAAGGTCGTACTACATCCCATAGTTTGATGATCAAACAAACAGATGTGCTTCATCCAAGGGTGACTCATTATGCTGCCAATAAAGAAAATACTTTTCCCATCCTCTTTTTGGGGTATATTTGATTTTTTTGTTCTTTTTGATGATTTTTGAAAAAGAATAAAGGAATATTACATTACAGTGGAGGAACGAGTACAACAAACATACAAGCTCAAGGCATAAAGACAAGACTGATGTTCTGGGGAAATGATACTCGGGAAAAATCCTCCAGTGGCCGAAGGTGTTAAGACGTAGAAGAAAACTATTACAAGGCTGATGGGTAAGGTATGCAAATGCGGTTGATAGAACACACAATGGTAACGTCCTTCGATGTAAGTTTAACGAGCCCAGAGAAGGTAAGCTCGGTGGTTTTTCATATTTAGAGAGTCTGAAAAAGCATAAAAGGAAACTCCAGTGAGGTACCTTTTTCAACAATAGTCTAGTCGGTTCAAAAAATGGGTAAACTAGCACCGATTAGACGTCAATTCAAAACCATTTTAACGAGTGTGACAAGGACAAGATCACTCGACCATTTTTTCATTTTTAAGGAGTCTGAAAAAAGCTTAACTATGGACTCTGTCATGAATGTTCTTCTGGACCATTTTAACGAGTGTGAAAGAATAAGGTCACTCGACGATCTTTTCAATTTTAGGGAGTCTGAAAAGAGCTTAACTATGGACTCCGTGGGGGTTTCTTTTTCGTAAATTTAGTCCCCCAGGCCCGAAAAAGGAATAAAATTATACCTGAGAATACTCTTCTAAAGAATGGGAATTCAATAGAGTGTTCCTTTGTTCGTATAGTTGACCGTCTGGACCGAAAAAGGGGTAAACTACCACCGGACAGACGTGACTTCAAATTTCAGTTTAACGAGCGTGAAAGGTCACAAGATCGCTCGACAATCTTTTCATTTTTAAAGGGTCTAAAAAGGGCTTAAAAGGAGACCCATTATGTTTTGGGAGTCCGGAGGGTAATTCAAAGAGTGAAAAAGACCCATGCGAATGAGGCTCAAACTCGTATTCAGGAAAGACTATACGGACTCCCGAGCCTACAGTGTTGTTAGCAACGACATGGATACCATAATGCAACCAGGGCCTACCTAGGGCATCCATGTTTTGGTAAGCTCTACCACCAAGTTGCGACACTTCTATAACAGATATGATGGTTCCATGTCACCACCTGATGGGATCGATCCTATAGTATAAAAAAGGCAACGAGATGCAAAAGTTGGGGTAATATCCTAACCTATATGCTCAAGTTGATTTTTGATTTTTTTTTTTATGGACCGTCAATATATATATTTTTTATTTTTCGAAACTCAAAAAACAAGTGTCCCAATACCTGCTCAAATCCCTCCCACATAACTCCTGGATCACTCAAAATGGTTTTTTGTATAAAGAAACTAATAAAAGGGCCCAAAAAAGTGACAAAAAGAGGCCAAAAAGTCTATAAATAGACGCAAGCAGTTCATTATCACCATTGCTGATTTGGAAATTGACTCTGGAGCCAAAAGACCCCCTTTGCCAAAGATCGTGATTCCGGGAGCTACAGTGGACGAAACGGACTTCTACTTGGACCACGTAAGTACAAACTCCCTTTCCTAGTTATTCAATACTTCATTTTTAGCATTTAGTGGATTGGTGGGGTGGGCGTTGACCTCAAAAAGGTCGGCCCTAGGTAAACGCGGGTTGTCCAGGGACAGCTTGTGGGTACCCGCGTGTAAAGAAAAGGCTGCCCGCGGGTGCCCGCGACTGTCGCCTCTACAGGCCGCGGGTACCCCCCCCCCCACGTGGTGAAAAAAGAAAAAAATTAAAAGGTATTGACCCTCCTTTTACTTTGTTGTGTTGGTAGGATGTATGTTCAGTGGAGGGAAAGGGAGCACGAGGCCGCCAATGAGTTAGTGGCTGCAGATCCGAATGTTGTGGCCATGCTGATGCAGTGTGGGTTGGTGAAATTATTTTTATGTCCGTTTATGCGTGCACAACCAAGGCTACTGAACGCCTTGGTTGATTACTGGCACCCTGATGCAGAGGCATTCATGCTAGAGGGGAAATCCTTGGTGCCCACCACCGAGGATATTTACTTTTTGACTGGCCTCTCAAGGAGAGGGGAACCAGTCAA
>ML812362.1:0-11775 GCA_009831015.1 Picea engelmannii
ATGCATATTGAACATATTGATCCACATGATCATTTTTTTCATGATGATAATGACCCAAGGGGTTTGCTATTTATAGCCATAATATTTAACCAATTTACATAGAATTAGGAAGATCTTGTCCACATGTAACCATCGGTTGTTAGAGTTGACTTTGAAGTTCATCTTGGAATTTTTTCTATATCGTTTTTTATAGAATGATTCAAATAGTGAAAATTAGAGGTTGTTTAGAAGACATATCAAGGTACCTATGGTATGAATTGCAGTTTATGGGTCATGTTATGTTTGGGGATACACTCTATGGAAGATAGGGTTTTTGACTAGTACTGTAACTAGTCTCAAACATGTGTTCTAGGTAAAATAGTCATAACTTCTTCATAGAGGATAAACATTTTGTGAGACCAATTTCATTGGAAAGAGTACAATCCTTAGTATCTTGTGTGAGATTTTAAAAATCAGATATCAACTATTGAGTGCATGGAATTATTTACAAGTTCTCTCTCTAGAATAGGCCAAAATTCAGCAAGGTTATCCATTTTCGCTCTAACTCTTTTTTAGGGATGATTCAAGGAGAAATAATTGGAGGAAGATTAGAGAAGATATAGAATAATATTCAGTAGTTTTAAACCTTGATTCATTATAGGTAAGGATTTATAATTGTTGGAAGTTAGGGTTTGTGACTAATCCAGAAACTAGTCCCAAACAGGTGTTCAAGATAAATTTAATAAGTTATGTTGGGGTTTATATGTTTACCCATGTGGACCTAGGATTTCTATGTGGAACCAGTTTGATTATGATGATGTATTAGTAAAAATGACAAAGACAATGACAGTGAAATATATAGTGATAGTGACAATGACAGTGACATGTTGATTCTCTTATATATATTTGGAGTTGGAGAATATAGGTAGTTGTAGCTTCCTTTTGGTTGGATCCTGTAAATTAGGGGTTTGAAGCCTCCTTCCAATTGGAGATGGATAATATTGGAAGTTGTAGACTCCTATGAATGTAATATTGTTATTATATAAGAAAAACATTCTATTGATTTCCACGTAAATCTATTGTGCACTATGTATTTGTTCTTCTTCTGTTTAATGTTGGATGCATTTGTTTAATTAAAAATTTAAATTTTTAAAAAGTGCTAAATTGTACTTGATACTGATTCACCCCCCCTCTCAGTATCAACAATTGGAATCAGAGCAAGTTACCTTTAAAACAGTTTAATCACTGGAAGTAAGATCATGAGAAAAAATGGAAGGCCACATTCCAAATGGGATTCCACCATTTGATGGAAACAATTATGCATAATGGATAAATAGAATGCAAAATTACTTGACAACTCTAGGAGTGGATTATTGGCTATCAGTCATCAATGGCTATAAGGTTCCAAAAAATACTCCAACCAGTCTAGATGAGAAGAAATGGATGAGTTTTAATTCAAAGGATAGGGATGTTATCATAAGTGTATGTGCACTAATTGTTTATAGAAAGGTGATGTGTTATATAACAACTAAAGAGGTATGGGATAAACTTAAAAATATTTATGAGCGATCTGAAATTCAAGCAGGTCAAGATTCAATGACACAGAGCACAGTTTGAAAATATGAAAATGGATGAAAAATAAGATATTGCAACTTATTTACTCAGAGTAGATGAAGTTGTCATTGACATTAGAGGATTAGGAGAAGAATTCAAAGAACCCTTGGTTGTATGGAAAGTGTTGAGATCCCTTCTTTTGAGATACGGTGCCAAGGTCTCAACCATTGAAGAAACTAGGTATTTGACCAAAATGACAATGGATGAATTACATGGGACCTTCACAATATATTGAATGATAATAAATACAAAAAATGGACAGACAAACAGAGAAGCAGCTCTTAAATCTGCGAATAAAATGAGGAACAAAGAACATAGGGTAAAATAAAGACCAGGCGATGAATTAGATGAAGAAGAAGCACATTTCATAAGTAAGCTCAAGAGGGGAACCAAAAAATATAAAGGTAAGTTACATTTTATATTATTCAATTGTGGTAGAGCAGGCTACTATGCTAAGGCATCTCCTTTTGAAGAAAATAAAATATTTCACAAGAAAAATATTCTTTACTCCAAGGAGGACAACAATTCTTTAGGTGAAAGTGATGGAGAAGAAAGTGATGTAAGGGAAGTTTTCTTCATAAATAAAGAAACTCAAAATGATAACCACACAAATTCTAGAATAGATGAAATCAATTCTAAAGAAGAGTCTAATGAAAAGATAGAAGAAACAAACATAGAATCTTTTTGGGGAAGCAACGACATCACAAAAAGTGAACAAGAAGATGAAGAGAATCTTGAAAAATTGAAGTATGTTGAAGAATAAACTATCAATATTAGAAACAAAAATAGAGAGTTGAAAATTAATTAAAAAATTATGAAGAAGAGAATCATGAGCTTGAAAATACAATTGACAGCTTGAAGGAGCAGTTAGATAAATCCAAGAAGACTGAAGATTATGAGAATTTGAAATAAAAATTGGATCACACAAGAAAATAGCTGATGTTGACAATATAAAAGTTGAATCACTACAAGAAATTTGAAAGAAGAACTGAAAAGTTAGATTAAATTCTTAGAAAACAGAGATCACCTATCAACAAGACAGGACTTGGGTATGAAAACATCTTGAAAACTATAGATACAGATAAAACATACAGGTAATATGAAGGAAATTATAGAAACTATGAAAATGCATTAACAAGTGGAACCAACAAACAAAATGGAGTTGAAGAACAACATGAACATGACACCTCCAACTAGAACAAAAGATCAAAATTTAGAAGAGGTGAGACACCAAGAAGGTCCTTTTCTACCAGGTATGAGAATATGTTTCTTGGTCATTGTTATACTTGTAGAAACTTTGGACACAGATAAATTCACTATAAAATCAATGCAAGAAACAACTATATAAGAAACATAAATGATTATGGATATTCAAGAGACAATCATGTAAATAGTAGATTTGGAAATGCTCATGGATTTGTCAATAGAAATTACAATCCATTTGATCCACTGATGGATTAGAACATTGTGTGCTACAAATGAAATAATGTTGGTCACAAAGCATGAGATTGCAAAGGTATGAACAAATATGCTCCTATCATAAAACCAACTACAATATGGAAAATGAAAGAGAATCCAAACAAGGAAGATTGTCGATTAACACTGCTTGCTGAAAATAAAGAAGATGAATGGTACATAGACATTGGATTCTCAACACACATGACTAGAGACCAAAAACATTCATCAGATTAAAGAAAGGAAAAAGTGTCTGTGTTTCATTTGGAAATGACTCCTCCATCAAAATACTCGGAAAAGGTGTAGTGAGCCTTTGAAGTGAAAATGTTAAAGTAGCAAATGTATTACTAGTTGAATATTTGAAGCATAATCTCCTTAGTGTCAATAAAATATGTGATCAAGGATACAATCTTAATTTTGACTCTTGAACATGTGAAATCAGAGAATAAGACTCAGGAAGATTGTTTGTGACAACAACAAGAAGAAAAAATAACATATACATCCTAGACAAAGAGGAGAGAAAGAGGATTGAAGTTATACAAAAGATCTCTAAGGACTATAACAAGGAAGGAAAGGATAAGAATACATAAAATGAATGAGAAATACTATTGAGATCCATGATTTTAGGGGGATCTGACCCAAAGAGAAGAGTTACCCTTTTCCATTGATGTCAAAGGGGGAGAGAAATATCGGGAGCAAGATGATAGGGGGGGTATGAGTATTGCCATCAATTACATGGGGGAGATCGTTTAATAGTGTTTTCATTGATGTCAAATTAATCCATTGGTAATTATCATGAATAAGCCTCTCCAAAGAGGTCTCCTTATGGTGTAAATTTAAGCATGGCCCTTGCGAGAAGATGCTTTGAAGAAGCCCACAAGAAACCCTATAGGTGTGGTCAAGAATCCCCGTAGTTGTTTGAAGAAAATGAGTATGAAGGAAATTGCAAATGCATGCAAAAACTCAATGTATTGATAGAACTCATCAAGAAATATCCAATGGTAGGTGGCACACCATATGGTTCCTCAAGTTTGAGAAGATATGACCTCTTAAAGATGATCATGTGAATTTTCCCCTAAAACGTGTTGCAAACAAGAAGTTATAGGTTGAACCTAAAGTTAAGTAAAGGAAGCACTTGGAAGGGTATAAATTCACATTAAGAACCTATCCTTTTCATAATTAAATATTTTTATCTCTTATCACAAGTTTGGTGGAAAATTTCAGAGGGAATGTGAAGTGAATAAGGGGGAAATCCCAAGGGAAGATGAAGTCTTGTGATGATTTGTTCTAAGTATGTTCTTTGAAGTTCATCTTGAAATTTTCGCTATAAATGATTTTCTAGAATGATTCAAATAAAGAAATTTAAAGGTTGTTTATAATACATATCAAGGTACATGTGGTATGAATTTAAGATTATGGTTCATTTTACTTTTGGAGATACACTTTGTGGAATATAGGGTTTTTGACTAGTAACTAGTCTCAAACAAATGTTCCAGGTAAAAAAGTCATAACGTCTTCATAGAGGATAAAAATTGTGTGAGACCAATTGCATTGGAAAGAGTATATTCCTTGTTATATTGTGTGACATTTTCAGAATCAGATATCAAATATTGAGTGCTTGGATTTTTGTACAAGTTCTCTCTCTAAAATAGGAAAAAAACTATCAAGGGTTTCCATTTTCACTATAACTCTTTTTTATTGATGCATCAAGGAGAAAAACTTGGAGGAATCTTAGATAATATATCAATTAATATTGGGTACAAGTTCAGACCTTGATTCATTGCATGTATGGAGTTATACTTGTTGGAAGTTAGGGTTTGTGACTAATCCAAAAACTAGTCCCAAATAGTTGTCCGAGATAAATTTAAGAAGTGATGTTGGGGTTTATATGTGGACCCATGTGGACCTAGGATTTCTAGATGGAACCATTTTGATGATGATTAGGTATTAGTGATAGTGGAAGAGATATACACATTGATAAATACAATGACAGTGACAGTGACAGGTTGATTCTATTATATATATTTGAGGGTAGAAGGAAAGGGAAAGGAAAAGGGGTTGAAGCCTCCTTCCAGTTAGAGTTGGAGAATCTAGGGATCCATAGCTTCCTTCAGGTTGGAACCTGTAAATTATGGGGTTGAAGCCTCTTTCTAGTTGGAGTTGCAGAATGTTGGAATTTGTATCTTCCTATGAATGTAATCTTGTTAATATATCAGAAAAACATTTTGTGGATTTCCATGTATATCTATTTTGCACTGTGTATTTTTTCTTCTTCTCTTTATTGTATTTTGGATGCATTTATTTGATTAAAAAATTAAAGTTTTGAAAAGTTATAAATTGTACTTGATACATATTCACCCCCCTCTCAGTATCAATACCTTCAACATCCGAGTAGGAAACATGATCATAAGTTTCAGGTACAAGATTCATTAGGTCAATGTTGGCATGTGGCTTTTGATTTCGAGTTTGTAATCTAGAGGAAACATCCCTAGAATCATCTCCAACAGATTCAATTTTCTTGGTAGACCATCTGGGAAGACACGAAATAGGTGAAATATGGTTCACTATATAAGGTTGATCATAATTCATAGGGTCTCTAGTCGACAGACCACTCAAAACATAAGACGACTGACTAGTCGACTCATAGGTCGATGGTCTATTCAAAATAGGAACAATGTTTGAATGTCCAGTCGAAGGAATAAAGTGTAGTTAGGAGAACCATTTTCATAGAAAAAATCAAAGCGATCATCCTGCAGTAATATAGAGGAGGCATTCAACAAATTGATTCCAAAATACGTCTCATCAAACCATACATTTCATCTAATAATGATTTGTCATTTGATAGGATCAAACCGTCGATAGGATTTTGACTCTTCGGAGTATCCCATCATGATGCAAGAATGAATCTTTGCATCCAACTTATTTATTCAATCATCATAAATTCAATCCCAGGAAACACATCCAAACACAAGGAGGTGGTTGACTGAAGGAATCTTTCCACACATCATTCAACTAGAGTCATGGATGGAATAACTCAAGTCAAGATGTAATTGAGAATATAGTTTTCATAATAAACCACTTCATCCCAGAAGAGAAGATGTAGATATTTATCCTACAAAAGGAATCTATCCATTTCAACTAATGTCCAATTGTTGCAGCTACAATGCCATTATGTTGAAGTGTGTGAAGAACTGACCACTGTCAGTCTATACTAGATCGAACCAGGTATTCTTCAAAAGGTCATTTTACATAATCACCACCATTATCCGATATCAAGCACTTGATGGGTTGACCAAATTGTGTTTCAGCAAAGGCCTAAAACTTTTTGAAATTTTCAAAGAAAAGGTAGTTCTTCAAAAAGTAAACCCATGTAAAGTTAGAGAAATCATCAATGAACATCAAAATATACCTTACACCTTCTAGTGAAGGGAGAGTGATGCAAAAAACATCACTGTGAACAAACTCCAGTAGGTTTTTTTCTCACCACACTTTTCCAGAGTTGAATGGTGCTTGATGATGCTTCCTAAGAACACAACCCTTATAGACTCCTTCAAGGAGAAACACCTTCAATAGACCAACAACCATGTTCTGAGTTTCCAGTGCCTACAAACTTGAAAATCTAGGTGTCCAAGTTGCTTATGCCAAATTAGACTTCTCTCATCACTGTGAGAAACAATTGCAGTCAGTTCAACGTTAGGTCAAGGCATGTCATAGAATTTGTACAAACTGTCCATCGGGTCATGAATCCCACCGACGAAAATCAACTTTCCTTTCTTCAAATCACGAACATAGAATTGATCTAGCTAAAATTACACAATCTTACTTATCTTTGTTAACTAAGAAACAGATAATAGATTGGCACCAATATTTGGCACATGAAAGACGTCGACAATATTCCCACATCAATAGGTAACATCACCTTGACCACCAACATCTAGAGAAAAATCATCAACAACATAGATTTTCCTCTCCTTAGCTTCATCCAACCATGTGAACAAGGAGGCATCCTTGGCCATGTGATGAGTGCACTGATATTTAACTACCCATTCATTCTGTGCAAAATGAGACAAAAAGGATTGATTAGTTCCAACTTGGAACGTGAAATTATCAACGGGTCAGTGTACAATGAACACATATCCTTCAAGGCATTTAACCTTATTATCTAAATCATCTTGCTTCTTATAGAATAATGTATCCACATGTCCAGTCCCTCCATAGTACTAACATATCTTATTCTTTCAACTTCCAAGAGGTGCATCTATCTTCCCTTTAGGTTTTTGTCCGCATTATGTAGGTTTCTTTGTAAAGGAATCAAACCATGCTCTATCCCTGAGATCCATCTTGCTCTTTCCCTTGAGTAAGTGGGTATGATGTTTACCACAAATATTTCCTTATTCAAGTAGTTTGTGTTGATAAGTAATCAAAAGGCGATAGTAAGATTCAAAGGTGTAATCCTTACCATATTCCTTGTGTTCTTTCCTATTGGTGTGGAAATTCAACATGAACACATTGAATGGTGTTCTAAAGTTCATCAGGACCAACTCGATGCATTTTCAATATTTCTTCTAATATTTCTTTCCAAATTCACTCAATTTTAACTGGAGTTCTTTGGCATGTGCCAAATAGTCCTCTATTATGTCAAAAGAATGAGGATCAAGAGAGATCAACTCTCTCTCCAACTCCATGATGTGGCTCTCATTGACTCAATTGAAAACAAACTTCACATTCTTCCAAACTTGACGAGGATATTCAATTCCACTGACGTGAAATCAAATCTCCCACACGATGTAGGTCGTGATAACCCCTACAAACTCATCCTTCTTTCCATCAATAATGAACTTTTCCTAGTCATATGTTGGATCTGGAATTGCAACCTTTGTATACTACACAATCCTTTTCTCTTTAGTAGGGTTTCCATATATGGTTCCCATACTACATAATTTGATCCATTCAAAACAACAAGATCAATATTTGAATCCATATTCAATATCTAGACAAAAACTAATCTATTTCAGTAAGTTCTAATCAACAAACCACTGACCCAGACTCAATCACACAACAAATCCAAATTGAAAAGGTTTGTAGATAATAGGTAAATGTTTTAAACCATTGGCTATGAAACCATGTTTTGGAATAGGGTGGAACATGACATGAAATAGAGACCAAAATATTTCATATAATAGAAGAGGAAGAAACAGTTTGAAGACAGGGTGGTGTCTAGAGACACCATTACAACACTTAAGAAAAGTGCACTGTGATCAAAACATCACAGTGAATATTGCACATATTGATCTGCATGATCCTTTTTTGCATGATGATAATGAACCAAGGGGTCTACTATTTATAACCTCAAGATTTAACCAATTTCCATAGAATCTGGGAGATTTGTTCACATGTAACCATCGGTTGTTAGAGTTGAATCTTCCAAATCTGTGTTGTTGAGCCAACTCGACGAGGATTCTCAATCCGACCGACTATTCTTCCAACTCATATCTGACTGTTCATCCAAATCATAGTCGATTATTGGTAAATTCAATCCACTTCCCGACTATCTTCGACTACTGGTCAATTGTTTGATCGATAGGCATGTTGACTACTCAACCAACTTATTTAGTGTGTTGGTCGTTATCCTAAATGATTGTATCTAGATGTAGGTCATTTGTTTGACTGATTGAAGCTGTGAGATGTGTGATGAACCATCAAGACTTGATTTTGAATATGGAGGTGTTCTAAAATTTCACCTACTTATACCCAATATTTAATAATCCATGAACCCTCAAGGAGAAACTCATAAATGAGAAAATGATTTAGTCTCTTAGAAATACATTCAACCCCCTTTCTCTTATTTCTCTAAGTGGGGATCACCTTTGGGGTCTCCTAATCTACCAAGTGTTGATATTCCAATAAGTGGCAAAATAAACCATATAAAGGATCGTGGAAGGGATAAGCCCCCAAAATTTCTCTAACCAAAAGACTAAAATTAAGATCCCCACCAAGGATCACATTCGATGTGAAGAGATATATTATAGACACCAAATTTTCCCAATAGTGTTTTTTATCAGAATAGGGTCCATAAACAATAATAAAATGAAAAGGAACCAAGAGATCACAATTTTCCAACTCCATCAGGATTCCATAGAGGATAGAAGTACAAGAAATTAGTTTATATTATAATTTTGAGTCATTATAATCCCTCCAGATAGACCATCATAATCCATTTAAGCATAACATCAATCCTTAAGCCAAGAATAAAAGGAATCCCAGGATTTTATGCCAACACAAATGGTTTCCTGGAAGAAAATTAAGATCGATGATCAAACATGAATCAAAAACTTTACGGATTTCATCTTAGGGGCACCCCCCACCTGATGAATGTTAAAGGTAATACAAATCATGGGATACCCTTGACCCGAGACTTCCCTTCTCTAAGGTCCTGATCAATGATGAATTGTTTTCCACTATGAATGTCCTTTGCAGCTTGGATTTGAGTAAAAGATAGGTGGGAATTTATACCCACCTGAGACCCTTGATTATTTTCCAAAGATAAACCCCTACACTTGTCTCTCCATTCATCTTCTTATTGCTAGACCAGAGATGGTAAACCAATTTGATAATGGACTTCACATATCCATTTTCAGAAGGAGAGGGAATAGATTCCAAAGACAAAGAATTGTCCATTAAAGAGGAGGGAACCAATGGGAGAGTGGCATCAGACCCATGCTTTGGATTGGTATTTGAACCTCTATTAGTCCCCTTGGAAGGACCCCTTTATGACTGAGAAAAATGGAGACTAAACCTAGCGTATTTCACTACATTGGAGAGCTAGGGGAAATTTCCTTTCAATCCTTGGAAAAATTAGGGAGGGGTGAGACAAGAGGGAAGGAGAAATTCAATTGTTAGGAATGCAATTTCCTTCAGTGTTGGGGGTAGGGCCCTTACCTGAAGAATTTTTTTTCATAGGCTCAAGGACTTCATTTTGAATACCAATGTCCTCCACAAGAGTGACCGGTGCCCATACTAGAGAATCTGATTGACTATGACTTGCCTTATCCTATGCTTGGCCCACTTAATATGTGAGATTAAGATGACACATATTTGTATTGATATCGGATGTGGCCTACCTCATGGAAGATGAAACACCTAAATGGGATATGCCAATAATCAATTCTCGTAACCCAGGAGGAACCTTCACAGACAAGTTCAACTTCATCCAACAAGTCAACTAATAAGTCTACTTCTACATGGATTCATAAGCAATGATGATCATTTTTGACATCCAAATCTGTTTTCAGGTGCAAGAATCACTCTATCTTATTTCCAATAAATTCAAGGGATTCTAAAGTCCAAAAGGGAAAAGGAAGCTCTAGAAAAATTGCCCAAATTTGGGAATTGGACAATGGTTCTCTATAAGGATCGAAATTCTCTTCCAATGATTTTAAATAAAGTCTTGAGGGGACCCATATCCAATTGCACTTTAAGTAGAAGAGAGGTACTAATTGGATCTGAATATGAAACAAATCCATATACATGCCAACAAATGGAAGACCAACAAATAACCAACCACAGGAGCCCAATTTTGGATAATGCAACCCCTAAGATATTTTGAATGCAACGATTTTTCCACAAAATATCCCCACAACTACTATTTCTAGTAGCTCAGGGATGCAATAAATTTTGACATCTTCCTTGACCACCATCTTGACTTTATCCTTGCAAAATTTGACAAACTTCTTCTTCACCTGGCCTTTCACACCCCTCAAAGGATTAGAGTGGGGAGCCCTGGGGCCTAGGAGAGGGGGGGTGGAGTTGGACTCTAGAGAAGGAATGACAAAGGAAATATGCTTATGGAGAAGCAAGGAGGATTTAATTTGACATGCCTCATTACCGCCACCCTACATGAGACCCTTTAGCCTAGGAATAGCCCCATTCATCTCCAACGAAAGGCCATCAACTAGTTGTATTTGGGGTCCAAACCCCCTCTTATTTAGCACCCAATTATCCCTCTGTATACTTACAAAATCCTGGTCAGGTTAGAATATATCACCCACACCAGAACCATCGTCTTCAAAATCCAGTTTATCCTCCTCCATCAAGGCCCTTTCATAGATCACAATGGAGATCCAGATCCCCTATCAGCCTGCAACGTATTAGGTTCTATGAGAGCCATGGAACCTTCCAAAGCTAGAAAACCTATGTCATTACAACCTATGAGGATTATTTTGTAACTCATATCTATTATCTTTTTTTATAGTTTTTATCCGTGCTGATATTGATGTACATTTTATGTATGTTGGTTTCTTGTGTTATTTTAAGAATTGGGTACTCAACATTTGGTACTATTTAACAATTGTTATCACTGAAATTTCGTCCGCACAGGGCGACAAGAACTCCGCATCGTCAGCACAGAAAAATAGTCATTCATGGCACAAGGATTAATTCCACAGCACAGCAAAAGGATCAAAACTATACAAAATGGCCAAAAAATTAAAAGGCGCTTTGCACCCATTGGGCGCGCGCGCGCGCGCAACATCTTCGTATCTAGAGTGCATATGCGCGGCTGTGGGGTGCTAAACCCGCGCGCCTTCCAAACGGTGCATTTATGAAGCTGGTCGGCCTCCCAACCACTAATGGATCGGCTCCCAAGTCGATTTGACACCAAATTCGAGCTCAATCTGCGTGGGGAGGCTGGTCAAAGACCTAATTGTGCCCTAAAGAGCCCCTTTTCAC
>ML812362.1:15796-27361 GCA_009831015.1 Picea engelmannii
TCGAGAAAAAATTTGGAAGAACATGCCAAGAGAAACTATGAAATTTCTCGTTAATTGGAAGAACTTGTCAATAGAAAATGCAAACTAGAAGGATGATTCCTTCATACATAAGCATATACAAGTTTTGGGGGAGTGACTATAACTTTGGTTTGGCAAATCCAAATTCAACAAGACTTATGGAATTGATTAAAATGCATGTTAGAGTGTTATAGGAATAAATTTCAAACTCATTGGTGTATAGATTGCATTGGTACATAAGTTCCAAGGCCTACCTATAGAGAAATCCCTCAATAAGGGTCTAAAAGGGGATGCTAAGTTAAAATCAACATAACTTTTTATTAGAAGGTATAATTATTGAGGTGATTAAAAATCCATTGGAAAGAGGAAATAAAGGGGAATATATTAATAATAGTCTTCAAACAAATTGGTATTACCATTTAAGGTTTGAGTAATTGAAACCTAAGTGGTTTGACTAGACCCCAACTGTTAAGAAAATACCTGGTGGAAATACCAAAATTGTATGGAGATGGAAAGGGGATTGATGTTAAAGAGTGGTTGAATATTGTAATAAAAATTGGAAAAAGGTTTCTTATTTAGATTTTGATCTTGTAGACAAGGTTCTTAACTGTTATAATCATCTTGATATGTGCATCAAATTATAGAGTAAAAAGTGGGAATCATTTGAGAAATCATTTTTAAATAGACGAAATAAGGAAATATGAATGGAAGAAAATAAAATAAAGGATGAATTAGAGAAAGAAAAATAAGATCCCATGAAGAATGATGATAATTTAGTAAAGGTGCAGGGACTTAATTAATAACCCATTAAGGAGGATAAGAACTTAAGGCAAGGAAATTAAATAAAATGCAAGGATAAAGATGATTCAAGGGAAGAAATGAAAAATAAAGATGAGGAAACTTCCAAATTATGAAACCATGACCAAACACTACTTGATGAGATTAAGATATTAAAGAAGAAAAGAAACTTTGTCAAGAATAGGAAAAATTGAAGATTATAGGTGAAGAAACTATCAAAATACTTGAATATGGAATTAGCAAGAAAATTGAAGAAGAGAATATTCAAGTAGGTCACTATAATATAATTGAATAAGTGGAACTCCAACTCAAGGTGTAAGGGTAATATATGATAGAACTATCTGAAAAGAAAGAGGAATTGAAGATCAAACACAACAATTAGATTATATCCTTGTACAAGAAAAAATATGGTTGATACAAGTGCAAGAATAGAAAAAGAACCATCAATGGTGATGCCATATGAACACACTCATTTCTAAGAAATTGGGCAAGAAAGAAAAGAATATCAACATCAACATTACCAAGGAATAAAATGGCATAATTGAGGATACTCGAGGAACCATTATTCAACATGATATTATCAAAGACCAACAACTACAACAAATTGGAGAAGCTACATCAATGCAAGGAATTAAAGGAAATAATCTCTCAAGGATTAAAACCTAAAATAATTGCATTCATGTGGATTGATAATAATCAGTGGAAACAACATAGAAAGAAATAAAGGAATTCCTACCACTTGGTTTCATCACACGTAAAATGCGTATTGACAAATCTTTGAGGACAAATCTTTTCAAAGTTGAGTACTATGTTATGACTCTATATGGTTTTGAATGTATATGTAATGGCTTTAAATTTATATGTAATAAGAGTTGGCCTAATAAGGAGTCCATATGTGCAATGGATGAGAGTATTTATATATAGAGGTTAGTAGAGTCATTATTGTAGACACAAACATATGATTTGTTTACATGAATTGATTGGGTTTATTTGGAAGAGGTTCTCAAATTCTATAAGGAGTTATTGTGTAACTAATCTCTATTATCTCTTTGGGAGTTGTGCTCCAGTGTCGTAATTATTTACATTGTTTATATGTTGGTTTCTTATACTATTTTAAGGACTAGGTACACAAAAACCTATGTGCAAAAATAAGTGCCTTTTCAAAGTTTATATTATCTTCGATATATGTGGTAGGAAGAATAAATATCTCATCCGACATTAACTCCCATCTAGTTGGTGAGTCAATGGTTCATCACAAAATCCTCCATGTAAGTTACTTGTCATGAAATCAACATTAACCTATTTTTTCAAATATGCACATTTGAGAGGGGTATGTGATGCATATGTGAGGCATTACGGTGTAACATTGTGGATAACAAGTTGGAGTGTTTCTAGTAGGTAGACTTCCATTACCAACATTTTCAATTGTTGATTCATTGTATGACTAAAAGGTAGTTTGTACATAATTTGTACAACTTGCCTTGTCCAAATAAGTTGATTATGCTATGGGACAAGTAATTATATGTAATATTACCTTCAAATAGGAACATCAAAGAATATAGTTAATGACCGTATCTAATACTTATATAGTTAAGTTAGAAATTATACTTCAGAAAAAATTCAATATATTATAGCTTTAGTTTATATTAAATAATTAATTAGTTTTCAATTAAATAAATATTAAGAAATGCTAATTTTATGTAGTCACATAAAACATGCATTTTTTGAAATTAAAAATTATCATTATATAGTTTTCTTTCTCATTTCTTACTATGAAATTTTCTTATATAATTATGTGCTATATCTAACACAATTGTATACATTATCCATTTTCCACCTACTATTAAATCTCATCATATTAATAACATGATATACATGTTTATTATATATCCTACTTATTTTCTCCTCTATATCCTATTTATTTTCTCCTCTATAGTTAAAACATGGAATAAAACCCAAAACTCAAGGGTAACCCCAATTTTTTTATTGTCTTTATGGACTCCTAATCTATCCAACAAGTACATAATAACATGTAGCCAAATACAATTTTGGTAGGACTCCTAATCTATCCAACGAGTACATGATAACATGTAACCAAATACTTATTAAATGTTCTACCTTACACAATGCATTTATGTTTTTTACACAATACATCTATTTTTTTAGAAATATATAAATACACTTACATTTTATAAGAAAAATCACAATAAAACAACACAAAGTAACTTTCACTTGGTAATTAAGAAAAATCACAATAAAACAACATAAAGTAACTTTCACTTGGTAATTAAAGTGTCTTTGTGGGATCATTCGAGGCACAATATACTTGTTTCATTCAACTCACACTGCACTTATGGCATTCAAGTCACAAATGAATATATGTGTTTTCATGGAACTACATAACTCCTAATGCACAAACTCCAACAACCCTCCCCTTCTCCAATCCTTGGATTTACTCCCTTTCTCCAATCCTTGGATTTAATAAAGGCGTCTTTATGTTGCTGTCCTACTAAGCATGTTGCATAAACAATGTCCTCTTCTTAGATTGGATAAAATTTATTATCCATCATTAAATTACTCAAAGGGAAAGGTGTTGGAAATTAAGATGCTCAATCATTTGATGTTACAAGGTGGCACTACTAGTATTAGTCAATACTAGCCAATAATGCAATACTAGTTACTAGTAGTGTCAATATTAGTTAGTAGTGTATCAATCATCAATACTAGTCAATAATGCATTAGTAGTGTCGATACTAGTTAGTAGTGTACAAATCGTCAATATTAGTCAATAATGCATGTGGTACTAATAGTGTTAATACCAGTTAGTAGTGTACAAATCATCAATACTAGTCAATAATGCATGTGGTACTAATAGTGTCAATACTAGTTAGTAGTGTACAAATCATCAATACTAGCCAGTAGTGTACAAGTTGTGGTTTTTGACATCTAGTGCAATAATCCTTGTGGTCTTAGACATCTAGTGCAATAATCTTTAATTATTCTTTTATTTAACAAAAACTTGTATGACCTGAATAACACTTCCAAATGTAGATTTTGTTCTGTTATCTTACTAATTACAAGATGTTGTTATCTCACTAATTACATTGTAGAAAATGTTCTTTGATTTAATTGCAGGACAAATTCATTAGTTACTAGCTAGTAGTGTACAAATCGTCAATACTAACCAATAATGCATGTGGTACTAATAGTGTCAATACTAGCTAGTAGTGTACAAATCATCAATACTAGCCAGTAATGTACAAGTTGTGGTCCTTAACATCTAGTGCAATAATCCTTGTAGTCCTAGACACCTAGTGCAATAATCTTTAATTATTTTTTTATCTAACAAAAAATTGTATAACCTGAATAACACTTCCAAATGTGAATTTTGTTCAGTTATCTCACTAAATACATGTTGTTATCTCACTAATTACATTGTAGAAATTATTATCTTATTTATTTAATTGCATGACAAATTCACTTCTAAGGACAATGTTCCCTTCCCTGATGTGATTTGAGTCATCGCCTGTCATGAAAAAGTTATATTTGGATTTATCTTATTCAAATTAAATGAAATAGTGTCCCTTACTTGGCATGTGATACTAATCACATGGTTCAAAGAACTTAAATAAACGTACCATTCATATGATCACTTCTCACTCTCAATGTTCATAGGATTCTTCTTACTTAACTACCTTCTAGGTACTTGACGAGACGATGGAAATTTTTAAGCAGCATGAGTTTAATGGTCAAAATATCACTAAAACGAATTATGGCGAAGAAATCCAATTTAACACTTCTATGTTAGTTATAATTACCGTGACACCTTTTTGGATTGAAGAAAAAAAAGAGGTACACGACTAATAGTACATATTCAGTCTAAAGGAATAATGTTGTACTAAGTGGGGGCGGTTCATGAGAATATGGTTGGGAATATTACATTGAATAATAAACTAGATTCGTTCAAACTTGACTCGTCTTGTCAAACTATTCAGCATTGCTTAAAAATAATTTTAAAAATTAGGTTTGAAAAAAAAAGAGAAATTTATTCACACAATAGTAGGCTTGGTTAATAGTTTTCACTTGGAGATGGAGCATGGATGGCTAGTCAAAATTCAAGCCAAACAACAACATACATTGTTTTTCGAAGTTATTGTCTTTATTAAACTTTTAGTTTACATATGTTTAAAGATTAATACATACATAAGAAAATTGGAATTTACATATGTTTAAAGATTAATACAAAAAGTTTACATATGTTTAAAGATTAATACAAACATAAGAAAATTGGAATTTACATACGTTTAAAGATTAATACATAAAGAAGAAAATTGCAATTTGCAATTTTGATGTTAAATTGTTAATTGTTTTTAAAGTTTGGAGAGATTAATACATGATGAAGAAAATTGCAATTTGCAATTTTGATGTTAAATTGTTAATTGTTTTTAAAAATTGGAGTTTAAGAAAAGGGGAATTGTTCTAGTTTTTTGATGTGGATGTGGACGTTTAATTCTAGGGAGTTTGGAACCTACGAAGAAGGATTTATTAGAGGATGTTAATTTATTTGATTGGACTTGAATTTTGGTTTCTCGAAGCTTTTCACAAAAAAAGTGTTTATTTTCCTTCAAATGAATTGTCTCCTCATTCTTTACTAATTTAATTTAGTAACAAATTAAGAGGATGTGTATTCTTCCATATATGTTTGTCTATCTTATCTATGATATCTCTTTAAATTCTTTGGTCCTTGAGACTTAGTAATATGTTATTAATTTTTGTTTCAAAAATAAATCCAAACAACAACATACATTGTCTTTCGAAGTTATTGTCTCTATTGAACTTTCAGTTTACATATGTTTAAAGATTAATACATAAAGAAGAAAATTGCAATTTTGATGCTAAATTGTTAATTGTTTTTAAAGTTTGGAGTTTGAGGAAAAGGGAATTGTTCTAGTTTTTTTTATGTGGATGTGGAAGTTGAACTTTAGGAAGTTTGGAACCTACAAAGAAGGATTTATTAGAGGATGTTGGTCTATTTGATTGGACTAGAATTTTGATTTATCAAAGCTTTTCACAAAAAATGTGTTTATTTTCTTTCAAATGGATTGTATCCTCATTCTTTACTAATTTAATTTAGTAACAAATTACCAGGATGCGTATTCTTCCATATATGTTTGTCTATCTTATCTATGATATCTCTTTAAACTCCTTGGTCTTTGAAACTTAGTAATATGTTATTAATTTTTGTTTTCAACATGTCTTTTCAAAAACTTAAAAATCAATCTTACAAACACAACTTACTCTTGAACCATGGATTTCAAAGTGGATAGTATTTGATAAATTGATTCCACTCATATACTCATTAATATATAAAAATAACATCACCATACTAGTTTTTCATGTAAGGATGGATGAAAACTTGAACATCTAATAAAAGATTTTATGCAAGAACTTAGGATATGGATCAACATGTTCATGATAACAAAGGAATCTAAGTGTTCTAAGTGTTGTAACAATGACAATTATAAAATTGTGGAATCTGAATGTTGTAACAATGACAATTATAAAATTGCGGAATCTGAATGTTGTAACAATGGCAATTATAAAATTGTGGAATCTGAATGTTGTAACAATGACAATTATAAAATTGTGTAGGGGTGGGGAGTGAGGATTAGAAGTTTCACTATTATATACTTGGTTGATCTATTTCCAATTATTTTTAATAGATATAAAAGTATAATTTTATGCCACCAAAAAAAAGCCAAACTACAAACTACAATTGAACAACTTATTCAATGGTCTAGTCCATTGCAAGATGTTATGAATCAAGTGAATTTAGAAGAAATCCTTGATTTTGATTTGAATATATTTGGATGGAGTGAATAAATTAACTTAGGAGAATGTAGGAATAAGAAAAGGTAAAAGGAAACTTTAGAGATGTGTGGAAAAAAAAACATTATTGGTTAAAATGTATAGAGTATGAAGGGAATTATTTTATGAAAGGTGAATGGTATGACATTATTAGGAAACATAAGTTTTAGTATAGGAGTTTGCAAAGGTGTTTTTTTAATTTCTTTATTTGAAAATATTTTTAGAAAAGTGTTTTACAAAGGTGGTAGGTAGGTCGGGATTTTTGCAAATGTTGAGCCTTGATTCACTAATTTGAAATAAACACACTACTTTTCTTAATACCATGGCACAATTATGTGTGTTGCCTCTAATTAATATATCGAGATCCATGGGGTTTTTTAACTAATTTGAAATAAACACACTACTTTTCTTAATACCATGGCACAATTATGTGTGTTGTCTCTAATTAATATATCGAGATCCATGGGGTTTTTTAACAAACAGGTTGTACTCTAACACTAATGTATCCATCCCTCGGGTTAAGGACCTTACTCAAGGTGCATTACCAAAAAATAAATTTAAGGGAGAAAGATAACATGGGACAAATGGAACTATCGTTGTACTATTGCTAAACGAGTAGAACATCTAACTAATATATTAACCATCGTGCCAACGTTATACCATGTACTAAATTATATCAAAGATGAAACTTTTTATAAAATATGTACTTAGAAATCGTAATAGATGAGTGAAAAACAAGAAATAACACATCATCGGAATAAACCATTAACACCATGAAATGATTTGAAATGGGGAGTTCATTCCATATATAATCAATATTATCCAAATCATCATTACAAAGTTTGCAATACATCATGCATATACAAGTGTACCTCATTGTTAAAATAAAACATCTATAGCAACACGAAGTCTAATCCCACAATCTCTAACCTCTAACAAGTCGAATCCCATACATTCATATAGTTATTCCCTGGGGAAGGGAGGTTCAATGATGTCATTTTCTTACTAATAGTGCAATAAATTCCATACTATTTATTTCATTTTTAGTCCTCTAAATTCTTTCACTAATTTATTCCTCAAAACTTGGGATCTCACCTTGATATACAAGGTTTTGCATCCCTTGACCTCTAATCCTCTTTATTTCTACTAATGATACTTACTCTAGATAGTGCAACACAAATTTTGTTGTCTAATCATTTGAGATTATTATGTCTTCAATCAAATTGAAGAGGTCAACAAGTGTCAGCCACACCTATTAACTCACCCTCAAGTCAATTCTACTTTCCCTACTCTGCCACCACCCCAAATAAAAGGTCCAATTTTAGGAAAACCTACATAACCTATTCTTACAAATCTGAGAGTGTTGTAAGGAATTGTGACTATTTCAAGGGAGGGATATAGACCCCAATCATGAATCAATGTACCTATATCTAATATACAAACATTGGTGGTGTCTTTTAAACCTTCTTCCATTTCAATTTTGTGAAGTTTTTTAGTCTTTGTATCTCTCTCCATTCCTCCATAACTTATGTTCATAAGGACCATAAATATTGAAAAAATTATTTGTAGTTGCAAACATCTAATCCATATAAGTATTAAGGTTGTCAATATCCTCTTGATTATGTTTTCAATGCACTATATCTAAGGTTTTTTTAGCCTCATCATATAGTAACTTCAATTTTTCTTACAAGGAATCAACTAGTGCTTCTCTTTTCCTTTTGATACTTATTAATAAGTGATGGTCGTGTGTACCCTCGCACTATTTTTTATCACAACACTAAGTTTCATTATTTTCTACTCCAATTGTTCTAGTAGGGGTTAATTTTTCCATCAATGCTTATATTTGTGAATCACCCTAATTACATTTTGAATCAAGATTAATCTTAAGATTGGTCAATCGAATATGTAATTTGAAATAGTAATCTTTAAATATATCTAATAGTTGTAAGGGAGGTTCATGTATACATATATATTTAACCTCTAGTCTATAATGTGCACTATGTGACACAAACTTGTAATTTTTTCACAATTTTTTCACAAACTTGTTCTATTCCATAAGAGGAAATGCTTTTTTGTTTTAATTTTCTCGATGTTTCGATCCCTAAGATAGGATCATAATCAGAAGATTAACAACCTCTTGATGATGATCCCAACTTAGGGATCAAAACTTCGAGAAAATTAAAACAAAAATGTAGTTCCTGTTATGAAAAAAAACTCCACCGCGTAAACAATGAACAATTTAGTGGTATCCCTCCATGGAAGGGAAGCTTTGGATGAAATTCGTCTATTTTAAAGGAGAAGAATTAAATTGGCTCATAATATGTCTGAAAAATATTAACAACCTCCGGATGATGATCCCAGCTTAGGGATCGAAAATTCGAGAAAAATAAAACAAAAACACAGTTCCTCTTACGGGAAAAAATTCCATTGCGTAAACAATGAACAATTTAAACCTGTTCTAGTTGACTTGATAACATGTGATTTCTTTAACACAATCTATCCCTTTCCTCTATGACACATTGGAATTGGTTTTGGGTGATGAATAGCTCCTTTTGGGGCTCTACATCCTTTTTTTAGTGAAGATCTTATTATGAATTTCTATGCTCGAATATTTGTGGGCTCAAACTAAATCTACATAAGATAAGGCATAGGTGTCTATAGGTTGGATGTTATTGAGTGCGTACCTACCAAGGGGTTCATTTGTGTAATTATTTATATGTTCTACACTAACATCTCTACATGGTTGTGAGTGTCCCCTATTTCTTCTTCCTTGCCTGTTTCATCCAATCCCAACACAACGTTGTTGATTCTTTCTTAAGTGTTCACAAATATGAATTGCATGATGTCATGGTTTTACTAGATTTTATTCAAGATCGTTGTAGCATATACATATTTGTTTGTGAGATCCTCAATTTTTTCCATGGTTGTGGTGTGACCAAGTGTTCAGTTGGTGTCTTTTATCTACATCTTTTGTTATGAGTCACCATATGTTCATATCCCATTTCCAAGTTGGTGGCCTCTGTCATTTCTTCTTATCTTTCCCTCCTACTTTAGATCTTCTTGGGAATTACCTAAAGTATTGTTAGTACCATAGTTAATGTTTATATATTTATCGTCATCACCATTATTTGAGAATATTTCATCCTTTGGTTTCTCATGTTGTTTTAGTGGAATTGTTTCTCCATGTTCTTGGTTTTTCTCTTCTTAGTAATTACCTCGAGCATTGTTTGTTTCATGTATGCATCTTCCACTTTTATAACTACTTCTGTAGAGTGTGGAATCTCTTGTTAAATAAAATTATCCCTATGAATACTATCATTCTCATCATGTGAGACGATAATCACCACCATGATCTCATGTGTTTGAGTCCTACCCAAAAGTGTCAATTCTTCTTGGTTCGTTGAGCAGCTATGAATTTTAGGAAGGCTTCCCATGAACTCCAGTGTAAGTTTTCGTGTATTTTTACTCAATGATTAATGTGTGTAAGTCTTATTCACAATAGGGCCCCATGTGAACAAATCAAATAGGTTGTTGATCCCTTCAATGCACCATTTCCATGTATAACTATCTTTGCCTTTCAATAAAACACCTAGCATATCAAATGGTTATTGTTGTGAGATAATGGCCTGTGATGCTTTTCCTTGCTCATTTGTCAAATTAATCAAGCAAGTTGCACCAAGTGTGGTATTATTGGTCATCTCCATCCTTTTTGTATTTTTTTTCCAATGTAAGTGCAAATGGTTGTGAATTGATCAAGAGAATGGGTACCCTATCAAAATATTGATTGCAACTTTTGTTGAGATTTTATATCCTAATTTTGACCCCTAGAATATAACATGTAGTAAATCACATATTATTTTTTGATGTGTTTTATGTGATGGGATTCAAACTATATGGGATGAGACATAATGTTCCCGTGTTATAAAAAATTCATAAGGCATTGCAAATATTCCTAGTGTGGAGCTCAAGGTCAAGGCCTAACTGGTGAATGTGTATGAGTCATTTCAGTGCATTAGAGATATGGTGTGGTTGTCATATTTCCATGATATGTGTTGTAAAAAAATGCAAAGAGAATTTGAAATATTCCTAGTGTAGAGCTCAAGGCCAAGGCCCAACTAGTGAATCTGTATGAGTCCCAGTGATGCACTAGTATTATGGTGTGGTTTTCATATTTCCATGATATGCTAATGTTTATCTAAAAGCATGTAGAAAAGGGAAATATATAATAATATAATATCCACCAAAAAAGTTTATTGAGGAAGAAACAAGGGGACCATGATACCCCAAGAGGGGAAGAAGAAAGTGTGTTCTTGGGTAATTGTAATTTGACCTTATCATTGTCCTATGGAAGTATTTCCCTTTCTTGCCTATATTTTCTTACAATCTATCTCTATCTCCATTTGACTTGTGGGTGTGAACCAAGTACAAGAATCATAGGTGTCATATCAGTGGGTGAGAAGTAGGTCTCATGCAAGAAAATGTATCCCATTTTTTTTTAGAGATTATGAATTCAATAATTATACCATTATATCATGGGAGGGTGTATCCATTCATGGGAGTGGAGAATAGATGCATTCCCATGTTATATGGATTTTTTCCCCTATATTTTATGGTTATTATGGAAATAGTTTCCTAGGTACTTGTGGCTGGTAATAGCTATAAAATTTGGGGAGAGAGGGGGGATCCGAGGGGGGGGCTAATTTCTACTAAAATGTGGAAGAAAATGAAATTGTTGGAAAGAGAAACCATGCATGTAATGTCCATATTATTTGAGGCAACACCTTCATACTTAAAACCCTATTATTTTTTCTCATTGACTCTATTAAGTCTAAGTGTTTTCTATCACAATTCGTTACCAAAAGGAGGACAAGAGATTGGATT